>CAUYSK010079252.1:0-37588 GCA_963575035.1 Avahi laniger | reverse complement strand
CCCAGATGGTGTGCACCACACCAATTAGGTGTGCATATACTAATCCCCTCCTTGCCCTCCCATCTGCCAAACAAACTATGAATGTTACTACTATATGTGCACTTAAGTGCTGATGAATTAATATCAAATTGATGGTGAGTACATGTGGTGCTTGTTTTTCCATTTTTGGGATACTTCACTTAGTAGAATGGGCTACAGTTCTATCCAGGATGATACAAAAGGTGCTAGATGACTACTGGTTTTTGTGGCTGAGTAGAATTCCATGGTATAAATATACCACATTTTATTAATCCTCTCATGTATTGATGGGCACTTGGGATGATTCCACATCTTTGCAGTTGTGAATTATGCTGCATAAACATTTGAGTCCTGATGTCTTTATTATAGAATGTCTTTTTTCCCTTTGGGTAGATGCCCAGTAATGGGATTGCTGGATCAAATGGTAGTTCTCCTTGTATCTCTTTGAGATGTCTCCATATTACTTTACACAGAGATTGTACTAGTTTGCAGTCTCCCCAGCAGGGTATGAATATTCCTATCTCTACGCATCCACGCCAACATTTATTGTTTTGGTATTTTTTGATGAAAGTCATTCTCACTGGAGATAAGTGATATCTCATTGTGGTTTTGATTTGCATTTCCCTGATGATTAGACATGTTGAGCATTTTTTCATATTATTTGTTGGCCATTAGTCTATTTTCTTTTCAAAAATTTTTGTTCATGTCTTTTGCTCATTTTTGGTAGGCTTGTTTGATTTTTCCTGGCTGATTTTCCTGAGTTCTACATAGATTTTAGTTATCAGCCCTTTTATTGGATGTGTAGCATGCAAATATTTTCTCCCATTCTGTAGGTTGTATGTTTGCTCTCTTGATAGTTTTCTTGGCTGTGCAGAAGCTTTTTAATTTGATCAGGTCCCATTCATTCATTTTGTTGCCATGATTGCCTTTGGGGTCTTCTTCATATATTCTTTGCCTAAGTCAATGTCTGTAAGAGTTTTTCCAACATTTTTGTCTAGTATTCTTATAGTTTCAGGCCTTAGGTTTAAGTCTGCTATCCACTATTGGTTGATTATTGGGAGAGGTGAGAGGTACAGATCCTGTTTCACTCTTCTACATATGGTTATATAATTTTCCCAACACCATTTATCAAATAGGGATTCTTTACTCCAGTGTATGTTTTTGTTCACTTTTTCAAAAATTAGATGCCTATATGAGAATGGTTTTATGCCTGGGTTCTCAGTCCTGTTCCATTGGCCTATGTTTCCATTCTTGTCCCAGTACCATGCTGCTTTGGTCACTATAGACTTGTATTACTAGCATAGCTTGAAGTCTGATAAATTGATGCTTCCCAATGTGTTCTTTTCATGTAAGGTTACTTTGGATATATGGGGTTTTCTCTGGTTCCATAAAAAGCATAAAATTATTTTTTCTCAGTCTGTGAAAAATAATATTGGTAATTGAATAAGGATTGCATAGAATCTGTAGATCACTTTGAATATTATAGACATTTTAATAATGTTGATTCTGCCCATCCATGAGCATGATATAGTTTTCCATCTGTTTTGTGTCCTTTGGTATTTTTTTCCTCTGTGTTTCTTCATTCTCCCTGTAGAGGTCTTTCACTTCCTTTGTTTTATTTATATATATATATATATATATATATATATATATATATATTCCCAGGTATTTTATTTTCCTTGTTCATATTGTGAAAGGTATTGAATCTTTGATTTGGATTTAAATTTGTCTTTTGTTGGTGTACATCAATGCTACTGGTTTTTTTGCATTGATTTTTTAACCTATACTTTGCTGAATTTATTTATCAATTCCAGCAGTCAACTGGAAGAATCTTTGGGGTTTCCTAGATATAAGATAGTATTGTCTACAAAGAGTGATAATTTGACTTTTTTGACCTCATGTGGATGCCCTTGATATCCTTCTCTTGTCTCATTGCTTTGGGTAGGACTTCCAGCACTATGTTGAATAGAAGTGGTGATAGAGTGCAACCTTGTCTGTTATCAGTTCTAAGAGGGAATGTTTTCAATTTTTTCCCTTTCAGTATGATGTTGGCTGTGAGTTTGTCATATATGGCTTTTATAATATTGAGGAAAGTCCCATCTATTCCTATTTTGTTATGTCTTTTTACCATAAAAGGGTGCTGAGTTTTGTCAAATGCTTTTTCTGCATCTATTGAGAGGATCATGTGGTCTTTGTTTTTACTTCTATTTATAAGGTGAATTATATTTATTGATTTACATATGTTCAATCATCCATGCATCTCTGGAATGAAGCCCACTTGATTGTGATGGCTTATTTTTTTATGTACCCCTGAATTGAATGTGCTAGAATTTTACTGAGAACTTTTGCATCTAAACTCATAAGGGATATAGGTCTGTGGTTTTCTTTTTTTGTTGAGTCCTTTCCTTGCTTTGCAATCAGGGTGATATTGGCTTCATAAAATGTGTTGGGTAGTATTCCTTTCATCTTGATGTTGTGAAATAATTTCTGCAGGTAGGCACCAGGTCTTCTTTGTAGGTCTAGTAGAATTCTGTTGTGAAACCATCTTGTCCCAAACATTTTTTTTTTTAGGGAGGTTTTTTACTATTACTTCAATTTCCGTACTTGATATTGGTATGTTCAGTAATTTTATGCCTTCCTGCTTGGGCATAGGGAGACTGTGTGTTTCTAAGAATTTGTCCATTTCCTCCATGTTTTCAAGTTTATGTGCATAGGGATTTTTATAGTATTCAGAGATAATATTTTGTGTTTCTGAGGTAGCAGTTGTAATCTCACCCTTTTCATTTCTAATTCAGCTTATTCAAGTCCTTTCTTTTCTGCTTCTGGTAATCCAGGGGGAGGCATGCCAATTTTGTTTATCTTTTCAAAGAACCAACTTTTTGTTCTATTAATCTTTCGTATAGTTCCTTCTTTATTGATTTCATTCAGATATGCTCTGATCTTGGTTATTTCTTTTATTCTGCTGAGTTTGGGATTGATTTGCACATCCTTTTCCAGTTCTTTGAGAGAATTCATTATATTATTGATTTGTGACCTTTCCGTCTTTTGGATGTATGTATTTATGGCTATGAAGTTTTGTCTCAGGACTGCTTTAGCTGTATCCCACAGATTTTAATAACTTGTGTCCCCATTATCATTCAGTTTGAAAAATCTTTCTTTTTCAACCTAGAACCCATATCAAAAAATCTTCTGATTTCCATCTTAATTTCCTCTGTCACCTATCATTCAGCAGTAGGTTGTTTAGTTTCCATGACTTTGTGTAGTGATGAGTGTTTCTTTTGGAGTTGATTTCTAATTTTATTCTACTGTGGTCTGAGAAGATGTATGGTATAATTTCTAATTTTTTTTTAAAATTTCTTGAGACACTTTCTGTGGCCTAGTATATGATCAATCTTAGAGAATGTCCTGTGAGTTAAAGAGAAGAAAGCATATTTGTGGGTTTTGGGGTAGAATGTTTTATAAATGTCTGTTAAGCCCATATGTTCTATAATTCTATTTAAGTCCTTTGTTTCCTTGTTTATTTTCTGTTTGAAAGGTCTCCCTGGCCATTATGGTGGTGCTATTATTTTGTTTAGATCAAGTAGGATTTGTATTATGAATCTAGGAGTTCCAGTCTTAGGTGAATAGATATTTAAGATCGTCATATCTTCTTGTTGAATTGTACCCTTTACCATTATATAATGACCATCTTTGTTTATCATTACTTTTGTTGATTTGAAGACTAAGTTAATCTGATATGAGAACTGCTATGCTGACTTTCTTTTGGTTTCCATTACCATGAAAAATTGTTTTCCATCCCTTCACTTTCAGTCTGGATAAGTCCTTATTGGTTATATGTGTTTCCTGAAGACAAAAGACACTTGGTTGATACATATTTATCCATTCGGCCAGCCCATGTCTCTTCAGTGGGCAGTTCAACCCATTCACATTTGTTGAAAGAATTGATAGGTTTGTGGATTGCTGCTCATCCTGTTAAGTAGAACTTTGTTGCTTTGTTTTATCTCTTGAGCCATTTTGGTATCTGGTCTTTGACTTGTAGCTTTTTGGTAAATTTTACTTTGGTAAGTATTTATTATGCTGATCTGTGAATAATGTAGTTCTGAGTACTTCCTGCAGGACTGGTCTTGTTTTGACAAATTCCCTTAGTGTTTGCTTGTCTGAGACAGATATTGTTTCTCCATCATATATTAAACTTAGTTTTATGGAATAGAGAATTCTAGTCTGGGCGTTATTCTGTTTGAGAACACTGAGAATGGGGCTCTAATCCCTTCCAGCTTATAGGGTAACAGTTGAGAAATCTGCATTTAGTCTGATGGATTTTCCTTTGCAAGTTATCTGCTGCTTTCACCTTATGGCTCATAGGAACACCTCTTTCATGTTTATCTTGGCCAGTCTGATGATTATATGTCGTGGTGTTTTCCTCTTTGTAATGTAGCTCCAAGGGGTCTCCATGAGCTTGTTGTACCTGGATATCTATATTTCTAGGAAGGCTAGGAAATTTTGCCTCAATTATTCCCTCGAATAAATTATCCAGCCTTTGTATATTTTCTTCTTCACTCTCTGGGATACCTATAAGTTTCACATTAGGTGTCTTTACATAATCTTATATCTCTTATAGGCATTGTTTGTTCCTCTTATTTCTCTGCTCTATCTCTGTGACTGACTTTTTTAGTTGAAACTTCAAGCTCTGAGGTTCTTTCTTCTGCCTGATAACCTGTTTTTAAGGCTTACCATTCCGGTTTGTAATTCTTTGAATGAATTTCTCATTTCCAGAAGCTCTGTTTGATTTTTCTTTAATAATTCAATTTCTTTAGTAAATTTTTCATTTATTTCCTGCATGGTTTTTGTGATTTCTTTTTGTTGGGTTTCTATTTTATCTTATATTTCATTAAGCTTCCTTATAATCCATGTTTGTAAGTCTTCTTCTGACATTTCAATATGCTGTTTTTGGTTGTTATCCATTGTAAGGGAGCTGGTGTTCCCTTTTGGGGGTGACTTTTGGCTTTAATTTTTCATACTTCCAGAATTCTTTCTCTTGTTACTTCTCATCTGGAACAGATGCTGCTTCTTACTTTTTGATTTTCTTTTGTTTAGACATTGACATTCCCAGTTTAGTTTCTGAGTCAGTAGGAGGTGCTTGGGTTTGAATCAACTACACCGTCTATGATTGCCTCAATAAATGCTGTAACGGAAGTGCAAATTGACCTCCCTATCAGTAGGTGGTGCTTGCTGGAGGGAACAAGCTGCACTGCTGTTTTTGGATCTGTGAACAACTCTAGTTCCTTAGGAGAAGCCCTCTAATGCCTCTGGTGATGGGTGGGGCCCTGGGCCTTCCAGGTGAGTCCTTTATTCACCACCACAGCAGAGACAGGTGGGGGGATGAGGGTGGGTGGGGTTAGTTTGGGTGAATTTTCCCTCCAGCTCCACAAATATTGGTTGGTAAGGGATATGCAGGGGTTAAAGGACTGTTCCCTGCCTCTGGGCTAAGGTGCACTGGAGGGGCTGAAGTGGCCCCCACTTATCCAGAGAGTCTACATGTGGAGGCAGGACTGTCTGAGATCCGCAATCTGGTAGTGTGGAGGAGGCCTCACTCCTTTCAACCCTCCCCTATTTCTCAGTTTCTCCCAGGCCTCTTTCTGCAGGCAAGACCTCAAGTTCATTGAGCTCCCCAATGACTGTGATCCAGGTAGGTAGGTTCCCTGTTCAGTATCCCAGCCTGAGCTGGGAGCATGGCCCTCCCATGGAGAAGTGGTGCTCCATTAGCTCATTTCAGCTAGGATTCACACTGCTCTCTCCCCCTTGTTCTGCCCCTGTGTTCACTCACACCTCATGAAACTAATTCACAAATATCTCCTCTGTGCCCCTGGTCAGTGCAGTCGAGACCTGGGTGTACAGGATCTGGTCTGAGCGCTTGTCCTTGGAGCTCCGAAGTGCAATCCTTGACCATGTCAGAGAGAAGAATTCTGGTCCGATATCATCCACTGGGTACCCCTGATGGTTCGAGGTCCCTCTGTCTCGGGGCCTGTCTTGTTCTAATGTGGGTGCTAGGCAAGCAGCAGCAGGGAGGAGCTGGTGAGCAAGGATCTCACAGTCCAAACACCCCACAGTCCACTGCAACTCCCCAAAAGGCAAGTTGTGAGCCCCAATCCCTGTGGGAGCCTCTGTGTGGCAGCTCAATTGTCTCTCTCTATAGCTGTCGGAGGGATAGGGGAAGGGGAGAAAAATAGCCTGGGTAGAGGAAAGTCCACCCTCTTGTCTCCATCTTTCTCTCTCTGGGATACAGTCTGCCCAGAATTACCAAGCTCTGAGGTAGAACACCCCAAGACCCACTGGACTCCTGTAGCTCCTACAGTCTGGATTGGAGTTGAGAAATGTCTGTGTGGGATTGAGCAGGATGGAGCTTGTGAAGTTGAAGACCCCAGGGGAGGACAGAGATGCCTGGTAGTTATAGAAGCAATATAGTGCCTGCTGTCTGACTTGAGTCTGTGAGATGGGAGGCAGCTTGCAGGGGAGCTGGCAGCCTGATATTCTGCTGTGGGAAGCTTCTTGCTCACTGGTGGCAGTAGTCTCTGGACTTTTGTGTATAGAAGAATGCTCCGGTTGCTTGGGAGCATTCAGATGGCATGCCAGCCTGACCTGCAGGGCGCGTTCAGGGGCTAGGAGGTAGGATGCAGCTAGGACTGGGAAAGGAAACTCGAGTAGATAGGCTGCAATCTGCCTCTTGGGCACCAGGGTCCTGCAGGTGCAGATCAGCCACACAGAGTAGACGTCTCCCCTCATCCCACACAGAGCCTGCCAAAGTGGCTGCCGATAGTCTCCAAGGGTGGAGCCCAACACCCTGGCATGAGAGCCTTTGGGCTGGAGTCGGGGTGCAGCCCGAACCAAGCTTCCAGACAGGTCCTCCAAGTGGGGGACCCTAAAGATGGTGGTCAGCCAGACCTGGAGAGCGAGAGTTAGGGCCAAACACACAGAAGACAGAGCCAGACAGGTGGGCCTGGATGAGTAGGCCACAAACTGCTTCCTAGGTACCAGGGTCCCACAGATGCAGGTCAGCCTCCAGAGAACACGGCTCTCTTCGTCCCACCCAGAGCCTGCTGAATCGTCTTCTGGCAGTCTCCCACTGCTTTCCAGTCAACTCCCATGCCCTGACTTCCAGGAACAAGGTACCTGTCTCCAAATTCCAGCATATAGCCCCTAGAAGGCACAACTTAGTCCAGTCCCTCCCCAGCCCGATGCAGTCCTGGCACAGTGCACCCAAGAATAGTATGGCTCCCAGTATTGTCACCTCTCCACAGAGCCTGTTGTCTCGTGCCATGGCTTTGCACTGACTCCAGGCGTGTCTTTGTCTGAGCAAGTGGCAAGTCTGTGGGGGTGGTGGGTGTCCTCCTGTAGGTCAGATCATACTGTGTTTCTCACGCTCTCCAGTCTTTGTGAATGTATCTCCCTGTTATCTTTTTTCCTGCACTGACTGTCCCACGGTGCTTCTCTGCAAATTCACAATGCTGTTTCTGAGTCAAGGATCAGCCAGTAGGCAGCCACCTGCGCTCTTCACCTCCTTCCCTGGGAATAGTGAGCTTGGAGGCCATCCCTAGTCAGCCATCTTTTCCTGTCTGAAAGATATTTTAAATTATTAAACAGTAGAGCTCTAGAGCCAAAGCTGCTTTAGTTATGTCTTCATCCATGTTCTCTTAGTTTGGGAAAAGTTATAATTTTGTGTCACTCTAAATTACTTTATCTTTTAAAATAGATTCTCTCAGTCTTGGCTCCAAGTCAGTACAACATAGATAGTTTGGTAAATAATAGAGACAAAGAGTCTTACACAAGAGACATTAATTCTGCAGCTCTGGAGGTGTCCAGATATGGGTCTTTGGAAAGGGATTCTCGTGATAAACAACCAGTACGGAGAACGGTCTTACCAGGGCCAGCCAGGTATAATCTATACTCTCATCTTTATAATATTTTGCACAGTCCTCTGGTCCAGCATTTCTCAAATTATTGTCCACAGACTCCAACATCAGAAACTTTTGGAATGCTATTATAAAATATTGGTTCTTGGGCCGAAACTCAGACATACAAAATCAGACATCATGGGGAGAGATAAACCTAAGAATTTGCAAGTTGAACAAGTCTCACAGTAATTTTTAAGCCCTCTTAAGTTTGAGAATAAGTAATTTAGTTAAAATTGTAGATTTTAAAGTCAGAAAAATCTGGGTTTGAATTCTACTTTTATTACTGATCTATTCCTAAGGCCACCATTTCTCTCATATGTCATTGCCTACTATCTGACCACAGTAATCTTTTAAAATACCTCCCTCCTGGGTATATAATCCTGTATTTACTATAAAGCTCAGACAGGTAGTTGTCCATTACCCACTGGCCCTGGAGAAATGAAAATCTCTTCAATGGATATTGCCATTCCCTACCATCATCCACGCTACAGAGGCAAGTTTGTTGAATTGACAGACATTGTGCTTCATTTTCCCACGAGTCTACTGCCAGCACATATTACCCGATGTTTCTCTCAGAACATGGCTGGGAATTGTATACTGCCTAAATAAAACTCCGATGCTTGCATTTCTTTGATATCTTTGCTTACATGATCTTTTAAAAGGTAATAGCAAAACATTGATTATAAAATAAGCTTTCTGTTCCTCTAATAGCCCAGGCATAAGAGAAAACATCAAATATGAGGCTTTATATTTGAGGCTGGTCGTGGAGGCTAAAAATATAATTAACATTTACATGAATGTCTGCTTTGAGAGTACTAGTCAAACTTTGAAGAGTGGCCAGATTTCCATTTAGCATGTTGATTCAGCTTTCAAATTCAGATTAGACAATGCTTTAGCTTAAAAAGTCATCTCATATTAGAAGTTACTGAGGGATACACTTTTAGGAGCTGACAAGAATTAGAGGCAAAATATGGCCTTTTGACTATCTATATGAAAGGAAGTGAATCAGGTGCTTTGAAAAATATAAAACTGTGGGCCTCTTCTGGACCTAGTCACAGGGAATCTCTGTAGACTGGACCCAGAAACATTGTATTTTAACAAGCTGGTAGAAGGCACATTGTGGTCTGAGGATGGCTGAGCAGAGCAAAGAGCATGGGTATTACTGTTGGATGAACCCGTGCAAAGTCTCAGCTCTTTCTCTTCTTACCTGTGCTTGTGGTGCACATCCCTCCTGTGTTTCTCACTCCTCCTTGCTGTTACCTTCCCACTCCTACTCTTGTCCTATGTAATTATTCCCCGCCTGCACAAGTTCAGTTACATTGTTCCCGTTCTCTTCTTCTCCTTAGCAAGGAAAGGCCCCTCAGTGGATATTGTTACCACCGGCCCTCAACCTTTTGTCTTCTGAATATATGCAGGGAAATTATACAACTGGTAGCTCTCTTGTCACTTCTCCCACCCCATACCTCCTTCCTCAGCCTCTTGAACTGTCATGGCCTCTGGTCCTTCTTCCTGGTTATGGTTGCTGTTCGGTTGGCACTCACTGCTCTGACCTTTCAGAGGCATTGTGCTAGGTAATTTGTAAATCACCCGGCTTCCAGCCCTTGCAAGTTGACCTAAATGAGCAATGAAGTTCAATACAAGACTTCAGTGCCAACCTTCTACCCCTCTCTCCAGTGGTACGCTTGGTGGTCCCATTCCAGCTCCCCTCTCACATATCCTGAGCCCCAGGGCAAATGCCTCTCCATCTCCTGTCCTATGGCAGGAGAAGAGATAGTATCATTTATGAGTAGATGGCATGGATGAGGGATGCCTTCACAAAGATGCTGATTTAAGCCTTGACTTGGAGAGCAAGTAGTATTTCCACAGGCAGAGATAGAAGGACTAGGGATTTCCAAAAGAGGGAACAGAAGGAGTGAAGGAATGAAAATTGCCATGGAAACCAATAGAGTGCTAGAAGTACTGCCAATATTATTTCACTGTTTCTCCAAAGTGGCCCTTGTACCAGCTGCTAGGAATCACCAGTGGTACTTATTTAAAATGTAGATCGATTTAACCCTCCTCTAATCTACTGATTCAGAATCCCTATGGGTGGGGCCAGAGAATCAATAGTTTTATAAATTTCCTGGATGTTTCTGTCAAACATTAATAATCAGTAATCCTCTTCTAGGTGATACATATTCTGAGAGGGAGATGGCAGGGCCCAAAAGCACTGATGGCAAAATGTTGAGAGCTATTAATAATAAATCAGATAACATTTAATCCTATCAAAATAACTACAACCTTGCTCTGCCCTAGTCTTAACAGTCTTTAACCTTTGATTATATTGCAAGTTCATGAATTCATATATATTTATGTATACGTGCACATTCATATACACATATACTCATGCATACACATAATTACATAAATAGCTAGATGCAGAAATAAATATAGATACACATGCATACGTGGAGTAGTGTATAAACATATATTTCAAGGTCCTAGAAACAGTGATACCCCAGTAGCCACCAGCACACCCAGTACTCAGATATTTGATTCTAAATATAATTCTGCAAAAGAAACCAGGGCTCCTTGGAAAAAATGGCTAATTTTACGACCGGAGGAGGGAAAATACAGGATCAATTTGGCCATCTTACTGCAACAGAAATAAGGAAGGGCTTAAAAATTAAATGATCGGAGCATATTCAAACTGCACAGGAGCCAACCTGAACGAGTTCCCAATTGCCAATGCTGGGGCAATGCGAGACACGTAGCAATTAACAATATTATTGGATTATAATCCAAATAATACATACCCATGAGTCCATACTGAAATAAGTAAATATTTTAATTAATTAATAATTAAATGGGGGAGAATGGACATGTATTTCTTCCACGTTAATTCTGACTAATAAATATAGAAAGAATGAGAGGAATAGGAAAATACCACAGTAATAATTGCCACAAGCAAGATCTAGAGATGAATGCTACTCAATGGGTTAAACTTCAATACCGTTTTATTTGCATAGCCTCAAAATACTTTTCTTCCTACACAAATATTTTCCAACTTCTATGGTAGTTTAAATATATGTCTAAAAAGTCTTTGATACTCCACGCTAAAGGAGGTGGAACTTAATTCACGCTTCTTTGAGTATGGACTGTTCTTAGTGATTCACTTTTAATAAAGTATGGAAAGGTAAAATGGTAGTCTTACTTTAAAGAAAACTGGTAAACATCACTTTAATTAAAGATCAAGTTTAACTTCACAAATAGTAAGTAATATTGATAGATAACCCAGATATTATGCAATGAGAAGAGAATATTACATCTATGTTCTTCTTCTCGATAATCTACAATGTCAGTCTAATCATGAGAAAACATTAGACAAATTCAAATGGAGCAACATTCTATAAAATACCTAACCACTACTCTTCAAAAGTGTCACACTCATGGAAGATACGGAAAGACTGAGGCACCATCACAAACTGTAGGAGACTAAGGAGACATGACAACTAAATGTAATATGGGACCCTGAATGGGATCTTAGAACAAAGAAATGGCATTCATTAAAAAATAAATAAATAAATAAAACAAAAAAACTGGTGTGATATCAATAGTCTGCTATTTATAGTAACATACCAATGCTAAATTGTTAGTTTTGATAAATGTACCATGATTATGTAAGATGTTAACTAACATTATGGGATCTGGGCAAAAAGTATACAGAAACTTGGTGTACTGTCTTTATAACTCTTATGTAAACTTAAAATTATTTTGAAATGAAAATTTTAAATGGCATCATAAAATAATGACGCAATGAACTACTACTCAGTAATAACAAAAAATAATTACTGATGTCTGCAGTAAGAAGGATGGATTGTCAAGACCTGCACTGAATGCAAGAAGCCAGACCCAAAAGAAATTTCCATGTATATGAGGTTCTAGAACAGACTAAATTAATATTTGTTTATGGGAATCAGAATAGTGGTTGCTACTTGGGGTGAGAAATGACTAAATAATGGTATGAGAGAACTTTCTGGGATGATGAAAATGTTTTATATCTTGAATCAACACATATGTTACATGTGTGTAATATATCTGTCAAAAAGCATCACCTACACTCTTAGTATATTTGACCTGCATTCTATGTAATTTATACGTCCACGAAAAGATGCACTAGACGCTCTGCTTTTAGCAAAAAAAAAAAAAAATGCCTTTGTGAACTCTACAATGTTTTGGAATGGTTGAAATCCCGATTTATTGATATATCGTGCCTCTGTATCCTTTTCCATTTGGACACATCATCCATTTCCCACATCTATCGTGATAGTCAAAAGAAAATACATTCCTCCAGCAGTATTATCAGTCCAGATCCTTAAACTACTAAACGACTTTCAATGAAATATGTTCTACTGTATTTCCACTCTCAGGCCCATTCATGGATTTCTATTCAGGTGAATGCTTTCTGATCATGTACCTAATATCAATTGATTTCCCTTTTTCACAGCAAGCCTTTCCATAGCCCTATTCTAATCTATCCTACCAAGTGCCTCATCCCACCAAATCATTATGATAAAATGTCAGGTTCACTTGGCTAACAGTAAATTGTAGGTCACTACCATTTGTAATTGTTTCTGGCAACATCCATGGTTGGAGAATAAAGAGTTGTATAAATATGAGAAGGATTCAGGTAATAATAGCCCTGCAAATTTTGGCTTTCCATTAAATATTTATATATGTGTATATACCATGCTTTGCTTTATATGGTACAATAGAACCACATTGTAAAATGCAGTAAACCAGCACTATTACTGCTCGTAATCTCCTTATGAACACTTGAAAATATCTCAATAGAATGTTGCAAGGCTCAGCGATGGTAGGAGTCATGATGGTTCTTAAACAATCCCATCATAATTTGTCATTTATTTTGAGATATGCATTTATCTAAAAGCAATTAATGCTTAATTGCTACATAACCTGAATGATTTAGAAATGCAAATTAGTACAGAAAGCAAACAAATATGTGTTCATTAACTTCTTTGCTATCACCATCTGTTTAATTTAAAAATTGAGTTTTACTGAATGACAGCTTGCTAACTGTATAAATTATTTTCTTAATGGAAAGTGTGTATTGCAATTGAGGTCAGCATCTGATAAAATTTTAGTTTGTACATAAATGTGTTATCTAAAAAAATTCCAATATTTTTAAATTCATGAGAAAATTATTTTCAATATATATGATTTTATTAAGTAGAAAACAGATAATTTTATATGTCCTTTAAAGAAAAATACTGTGTATTAGACAAAATACAGCAATTACCCTGTATTACTGCAGTTTTAGTCTTTAGTGTTTTCAGTTACTTTATTATTTATTTTACTTTTTATTTTTCTTTTTGAATAATGAATTTTTATATATTTATTAAATTATAACTGAATAGTTGATACTGAAATTTTGCAGCTAGAAGGAAGAAAGAGCAATAAGTGGTTTTAGAGTCTTGTGATTTTAAAAATATAAATCATGCAATCTAAGATATTTAAAACCTTGTAGAAATGATTCCTACATTGGGAATTTTGTGATTGCTTAGTCTTACAGGTCTCAAAGTAGACAAAAATTGTCTTTCATGTTTATGATGTATAAAGTAAGTTTTTTTCTAAAAAAAAAAGAACCCAGAGTATTAAATAGAAACAGAGGTTTCATATCAGTGCTATATAATATATAATTGACCTTGTTAATGTTATAAAACAACCAAGGATTTTTATCACTATGTAACTAAATCATGCACATTATAAAAATTGATATAGCAGATACGTATAAATTAGATCAAGTCCGTAAAAATGTCAACATACATACGTGTAGTGCGTGCATGCGAGCCTGTGTGCACGTGTTCATGTGCAGAGGGTTTTTTTATTTTATTTTTTCACTTGATGTAATTTGGAGAGCTATATCAGTATCAGCCCATACATTTTTATCTATGTCATGTCTGCATAATATTCTATTGTATGAAAGTATCAAAGTTTATAGCCAGTACTTTATTGATGTGAATTTCCCTTGTTTCCATTTTTTCTATTATAAAGATACAATAAATATCATTTATGCATAAATCTTTGTGTACATGTGATAGTATATCTATAGATTAATTTCCCAAAGCCAATTACTGGGGCAAATGGTATAACGGATTTAACATTTTGGTAGATACTGAAGAGTTTTCCTACAGAGAGGTAGCACCAGTTTATTTATTTATTTATTTTTATTTCAGGGTATTATGGGGGTACAAATATTTTGGTTACAAGTAATGCCTTTGCCTCGCCCAAGCCAGGGCTAGAGGCGTGCCCTTCCCCCATGCAGTGAGCACCAGTTTAAACAATAGTAAATGAGAACCTTTTTCCACTGACCTTGCTGACACTCGGTATTTTCAAGCATCTTAAATTTCCCCTGTCTGGAAAATGGAAAATGTATCTCATTTTTGCTTTAATTTGCTTTTTTTAAATTATGAATGAGGCTGATCATGTTTATTGATCACTTATATTTCTTTATATGTAAACTAATTATTCCTTTTACTTACTGAACTTATTTATTGTTTTGTAGAACTGTTTTACTTATTTTTTTCTTATAACATAATTCTCTTAAAACTCTGCTTCTTTGTCTTTATAAAAATAAAGGCATATATGCATACACAGAGAGTTCAATGCGCACCACCCGAAGGATGGACATATTTGAAACTCGGACTTGGGAGGGAGCAAGGGCAACATACATAACCTAAACATCTGTACCTCCATAATATGCTGAAATAAAATAAATAAATAAATAAAGGCAAAGACTGCATTTGGTATCGATTGTCAAAATTGATGCACTCCAATTTCTCTTGACAAGCCATGTTTGGTAAGTCTTTGTTGTACATATTACAGTATTTACTTTTTGCATTAGCAAGGAGAGGGGAGATAAAATGATTAGAATCTAATTCTATTTCAGTACACAATGTAGAAAAGATAGTGCATACGTTATTTTATATTAAATACATGTATGCTTATATAGAAACCTGTATATTAATATAAGGGTTCCATGCAGGAGTGAATCTATTCTATATCTTATAATTCCTATGTCTGCAGTCTTTGATAGTCTTAATCTTCAATTTATTATTTCTGTTGACTCCATGGTATCTTATTTTCTTGTATGCTTTTTAATTTTTTATTGTATCTGATTTTAGTTGATTTTTTTTAATCAGTGGGAACACTTTGAGGCCTGCACTTGAATATTCTAGCAAAGACAAGTTGCATTTACTTCATCTTTGTAGTGGGTGTAGTACCTGGGGGTACAACCCACTCAGTATTTATTAAAACTAAATTTTTGGTGTAGATGTGCCTTGAAGGGATAAACAAATATTTTGAAGTCTGGTTCCAAATTCACGTGAGTTTTAACTCATGATTAAGATTTTTTGTGATGAGATTTTAATTGTTCTCCTTTACCTGGAGTCAAGACTGAGATAGGGAAGTATCTCCACCATCTAGTTTTTTGGGATAGGTTTTGAAAAATCACCTAAATTTCAGGGTCAGGAATACAGAAAGGTTTCTCCAGATAACTAGTATGACACATGCCAGTAACAGAAATAAGGTGATATCTCTGAACTAGTGACTCTCTCACTATTCTGGGTTTGTACCGGAATCCCCCGGGGACCATTTTTAAACTAGTAATACCCAGGCCTCAATTTAGGCCCACTGAGTTAGAACTTTTGATAGACAAGACGTTTTAATTTTTTTAAGGCAGGATAAACGACAAAATTGGAAGCTCTGTAAGAGTAAGAATCTTGCCTAGTATCACATGGCTACTAAGAGACAGCACTGGAAATCTCTGTGTTCTTCTGGCTTCCTGTCCAGCCTGCTTTCTTTCCTTGTCTTATGCATTTCAGCGCGTGATTGGTATTTCTCAGTGTATACTGACTAGAGATAAAGAAAATTGGGGATATTTTTGCACTGTGTGTGCTTTCTTGTAAAATTATAATTGTAAAAAGTGTGTTTGGGCTAAAACACAGATATATGCTCATTCTGTTTTGATAAAACTCAAGATACAAGCTCATATTACATATTTAGTCTATATCAGTAATATAGTCTGGAGCTCTTGGTCTACTGCTAATATGTTCCACGATGCTTTAAACTATTATATTGTTCATGTGTTTAGATGTTCAGATCTCAAGGATGCCTGTTTATAAGAATATCAATCATTTTACAGTACTTTATTTTATACTGTTTCTTGTATAGTTACATTAAATTTTTGTGATTTGTTGGGTTTTCACTCAAGTAAAACAATATTTTAGTTAATAGAAGAGTGAGGCATTGAAGCAGCACACATTGGTATATCATACAGAATATTATATATATTCAACTGGGAAAGACAAAATCTTTTTTTATTTTTAAACATCCCTTGTGTGACGATAGTTGCTGACTTCTCACTAGGTGGCAATATTGCATTGCATTTACATTAAAAATAAAGACTTCTACATAATCATAGTTTCCTTCTTCCAAAAAAATAATGCTCACTAAGAAGTTTAAATGTAGTATTTTCTATAAGTATGTTTTTTTAGCCTTGTTTGAATCTATGATAAAATTTCTAGTTTTGGTTTCATAAGAGTCAATATACCTAAAATTTTTATGTCTTTGTTTTTATTCACATTCAGTGTTCAAGTATCTTGAACTTTATCTTGGATTTTTTGGGGTGTGTGTGTGTGTGTTTGTGTGCAAAAATCAAACTGATACTTTATTAGTGGCATCATATTATTATGCTGTTCAAGAAAAATATTTTCTTGGTAAAAACTGATTTTAACTAAGTGATCTGAGCCACTTATTGATTTTACTCATTTTTTTTACCCCTCCTAACAGCATTTAAAACAGATGACCTTTCCTTAAGACTTCTCTATCTTGAAAAAAGTCCTCTGTCTTCCCTTGGCTTCCATGACAATAGAAGCTCTTGATCAACTTTTTATTTCTATGGTATTCAATACCTTTGCTTATTCTTTCTCCTCTACCCTTAGCTTTAAAGCTTCAAACTTTCCTCAGGTGATTCTATCTGTCTTCATTTAAACTAGAGTATAAATAGTATCTAGTTGCAACTCCCAAAATACGATTTCCAACTCATACTGTTTCTATGAATTTAATTTAATTTATTAGTGGAATTCCAGATTACATGCTGAAAACTGAACTCTTGACCCCTACCCTCATTTCATTCCACTCCTTCTCAATCCTAGTAAAAGACATTCCTGTTCATACATTTGCTCATTTCAGAAAGCTGGAAGTCATCCGTTTTACCTGGCTTTCCTTTACAAAGCTACATACAAGCCATCATTAGGTACTTTCCATCCTACTACAATAATATATTCTAAATCTGTCCACTTTCCATCTCCACTATAACCACCCTAGTCCAAAGAATTAATATTTCTTACCCAAACTTCTCAGTAACTTCCTGACACATATCATTCTTTGTATTCTAGCCCCACAATGATTAATTTTTACACATTACAGTACTTTTTAATATATATATATATATATATATATATATATATATATATATATATACTATCTAGGTGACCAGCATACTGAAAGCCCTGACTTCAGCATTATACAGTATATACATGTAACAAAAACATTTGTACCCTTCTAATAGTTTGAAAATATATATATATATATATATGAATAATCACCCTCTGCTTAAAATTTTCATTGGTTTTTCAATTCTTAATAAAATCCCTGAGCCACTGTATGATATGGCCATCAACCTTTCCAATTCTATTCTCTTTTTTCTTTTCCTCACTATGTTCTAACAACACTGTTCTTGGGGTTCCTTAACCACCAAGGCTTTGAAACATGCCTCTAAAAATGTTGGCGTAAGTCTCCCTTGCTCAGTTTTCATTCTTCAGGTTTCAGTTTAAGACTCACTGTCTCAGAAGGGCTGTTTCTTACATTTCTGTCTGGATGGAGTCTACCTACTATTTATTTCAATAGAAACTTGTTCACTTGCTTCATAGCAATTATTTCCATATTACTTATATATTTTGAGAAATCATTTAATGTTTATATATTTCACTATACTATATGTCCAAGAGAGCAGGGACTGTTTGCTTTGATTATCACTGTTCATCATTTAGTACCTAGCATTTAGAATCGTATTAAACAGTCGGTAGGAGTTCAATAAGCACCATTTAAATGAATGAATGACTTTGGAAAAGGTACTTTTGCTAGTATTTCCATAACTCAAAATTTTTCTGAAGGTTAAATAATGTATGGCATGTAAAGTGTTTAGTAAGCACACAATAAATATAATCTATTATCGTTTTCTTTAAGCCAATGCTGATATAATCATTTATGCATAGGATAACTTGCCATACTATTTTGCTTTTTAAATATTTCATGCTGTCCAGTTTCTAACCAAGGTTAGTGTTTTACCATTTTTTGTTCGTGTTTTTAAAATTTCACACTTAAAAGTAGAAGACAAGCTAAAGTTTTATGCCAAGTCACTACATTTTAATTAAAAAGAATGAAACTTCTATATTGCTATGATTACTTAATTATTTCCTTCTTCTTTCAGAAGGTTTAGTGTTGTCTTTAGGAAAGTGTGATATGCTTCTATTTTCATTAGTTATAAATAATGGAATATTTTACATGTTTTCCAATGTCATAAACAAAAAACAAACAAGCAAATAAAACTCCTAAGCTTTCATTAACTGTAATGCTGCCTCCTGAGAGAGTAAATAGCTTCCGGATGGATATGGTTATTGTATACCTGAGGAAGCTGTACTAAAATTAAGGTGGGCCCTAAATGAACTGATGTCTAATTTTCTTAAGCAAGTGACATTGTTATTGCCCTAATAGCACCCATTGAATGAGATATGCATCACTGTCTCTGGAACAATCAACACTAATGATTTTAAGCAGTATTACTGTATCATCAAAAACCATTTGATTAATATCTTTATCAGGTCATTAAAATGGTCAGACTTCTTTTCATAAAAGAAATTTCATAAACCAAGTGTACTGTAAAATCAAGTTATCAATTGTCTAGAACAAGTAAATAGTTTACTTCAGAAGATATGACATGCAAATTTGCATGGAAAAATTTTGGACATAAAAAATATCTCAGAAATCCAGGGAGTCTTTAGGTTAAGAACATATGTTTTCTTATGTTAAGAACATAAGGAAACATTTCTGAGTGATAGGAACTAGCAGACTGATGTGGGTATAACAAAATGCCACCTTTGGAATAGATTCTTTTTAGATCATTATTAAAAATCTTATTTTACAGTTAAGGAAAATGAGACGCAAAAAGCATAAATGAATTGTTTATGTTGACACAACTCATTATCTTCCTGCTTCTTAGGTCAATGAACCTTCCATTGCACTGCCTTGCCTTCTTATTCCTAAGGAGTTTATGAGAGAGGTCACTGCATAGAGTTGTTTAGGATATTCATTAAACACAGTTGCCAGGCTAAAGAGGCAAAGAGGGACCAAAATTCAGCCTACACACCATTTGCCAGACCCATGGAATATATCTACCCATGGGATATAGCTACCTTTTTTAGTTCACTGAGTTTCTCTCGGGACTAGCCAAGCCCTTGTTTACAAGTTCTAGGAGAATTTCTCCTTTTGTTTTCCTAGATACATAAGAAGCAGTGGGCCTAGGTTGCCCACATTCTTCTACAGAAAAAGCAAAGATGTGGAAACAACCCAAGTGCCCATTAATACATGAGTGGATTAACAAAATGTGGTATATGTATACCATGGAGTACTATTCAGCTATAAGAAACAATGGTGATATAGCACCTCTTGCATTCTCCTGGATAGAGCTGGAACCCATTCTACTAAGTGAAGTATCCCAAGAATGGAAAAATAAACACACATGTACTCACCATCAAATTTGCTTTAACTGATCAACTCTTAAGTGCACATATAGCAATAACATTCATTGGCTGTCGGGCAAATGGGAGGGGGGAGAAGGTGATGGGTATACACACACATAATGAGTGCAATAAGCACCATCTGGGGGATGGACACGCTTGAAGCTCTGACTCAGGTGGGGCAAAGACAATATACATAACCTAAACATCTGTACCCCCATAATATGCTTAAATTTAAAAAAAGAATTACATTTACACCTTAATCTATGTCAATTTCAGTCAAAACTTAGCAATTGATAAGAAGCCAGTATGTAACCCATATTTCCATATATATACCCCTGTAGTAGCTGAATTAAAAGAACAAGGAGAGATGTAACACTACAGGTCCTGACATAGAGTGCCCAGAAAAAAAAAAAAGCAATAGTCCCTAAGAAGTAAATATACAATATGTATAGTGGGAGAGTAAAGGCCCACTGTTTCACTTTCTTAATGTAAATTATGAGAGTTAAAGGATTATGCCTAGACTGCTGTCCATTGCAGAGTGATTTTCTTCCATGTAAACATACACAATATGTAGCAGAGCTTAACGAGTAGGTGTGTGCCTTCTCTGAACTTGTGAGTAGGTATTACTCTCTGGTGAGGAAATAATTGAGACATTAATAAGCATATCAAAATAAGATCAATATGAAATGGCATCAGTATAAAATTATCAATTTCCACATCAAGTTTCATATAGTTTCTGTGTCCAATATGTTGTTTTTTTTTCTAATGGAGGAGAGTTGATAACATTTTATTTGTTAGGACATATTTGTCACTTCATTTATCTTGAAATCTCCCCAACTGCAACACAGACAGCATTAGGAAATGATTTTTAAGGCATCTGAGTGCCTGAAAAAATGTCCAACTGGCTTCATTTGTGAATTTTTCAGCTTGCAATACATTAGAAGAAACAACTTTGAAACAAGTCTAGGGTAGAGGTTTAGGATAGCTAAAGATGACAACAGAAGGTAAATAAAATTTTGATAATAATAGGGTGGCTGAAATAAATTTCGTAGAGTACCCACAAGGATTCAAAAAGATATAGCAGCTTGGAGTCACTTATTTATTACATCTCCTTTGCCTCTATTAGAGAACACCTTTTCTAAATTCTCATTTGCAAATTAATAGATAAAATACTTGGATGTTTTTAGAAGGACAGCTAACATACAATTTGAAAATGACATGGCTAAATTTAGTAGTTCATTGGAGCCAAATAATGCAACTAATGCATATTTTGTAAATTTTAAAAGTCATAGTAGTTTTTAGGGGTGATAAGGTGAGACTCCATCAAATTCATGAAATCATTATAATTGTCATCATCAGTATCAGCATCATTTTCTCTTCCAAATTTATACTTGCAATTGTTGACTTGGCATCTCCACTAATATACCACATGTATCTCGAATTAGCCATCCAATATAGACAGTCTTGATTTCCCATCTCTAGCCAATTTACTCCTTAGTCTGCCACATCCTATCTAGTTGCTCAGGCTCCAATTCTGTACCTCGTTTGTGCGCCATTTTTTTTTTTTTACCATCCACATTTAATTTATCATCAAGTCTTATAGGAATTATCTTCAAAATATACCCCAAACTCTCTATCATATAGTCCAATCTACCATCATCACTCTCCTGGACCAATGCAATGATAGCCTCCTAACTGATCTCATTTTCACTCTAACTATCTTAAAACCCATTGTCACACTGCAGCCAGAGTGATACTTTTAAGGCAAATTAGACAATGTCAACACTCTATTTAAAACTCCCCAGTCACCTTATAATAGTATGCCCACTTTTCCAAGCTGATCTTTTTCTACTCTCCTCCTCATTCTTTGCCTTTGAGTAACACAGTCCTTTTTGCAAGTCTTCAAATGTACTGATCACTACCCCACACTTGGACAATTACACATGATGCTCCCTCTGTCTGGACTGCACTTTGTCTTCTTTTTTTTGCCTTTCTAACTCATAGTTATCATTATATCACAGTTTAATTTTCACATCCTCAGAAAGACTAACTGCACCCTCCATTATAAATTAGGTTAACCTTGTTATTTTCTCTTTATAAGGCCCTGTTCTTTTTTACATCATTTATCACAATTTATGCTCTAGATTTACTTGTGAGATTGTTTGTTTAGTGAGCATTTTCCACATTGTATTGTAAGTTTTACTGTTACTGCTCCTATAAATAGGTCACTAGCTTCCTGAAAATACAACAGTATTTTTCAATTACTTTTCATAGTAAATTCAAACTTTCCATTCTGTCTTTTAAGGTTCTTTTCCAATTAACTTCCCCCATCTGGCAGTGCTTACTTCCAAGGGAGAGAGGCAGAAAAGATGAAAATCAACATGGGGTGAGAGTCTCCCAAATGCCAGGCCATGTGTTAGATACGTTTACCTACATGACCTAATTTAATCCTTAACAAAATCTTTCTGAAAGATGCATTATTGTGCCTACTTTTACAGATGAGAAAATCGAGTCTGAGGTGGTAAGTGGATTTGTATGGTCTGGGATTTAAACCTAGATATGAATCATACCCCATGGCCTCTTTTCTGAATTTTAGGCAAACTAGACTGCTTACCTTACCTTATACACCCATGACTCATATCTGCCCCTCTTTCCATCCTATGTATTCAAATCCTTCTACCTGAAATATGTTTTCAAAAATAACTTTAAACTATCCTAATTGGAACAGCACTTCATTTTTTAAATTTAATCAATCTTTATATTCCTTCATCAATGTTCAATTTTTTCTCCTGGTTGTGGAGATGATAATACAAATATTTAATGGCAGGAGTATTGCCCAGTCATGAAATTTCTGGCTGGTATAACACTAAGTACTTCCTGAATATCCCCCTCCCACTCCATTTGTGTTTCCAAGCCCAAAAAGCCCAGCGAATAAGAGCCAATTTTCCATCAGACTACTGAAAAAAGGAGATATTTTTCCTACTCAGAACTCCTTGAATCAATATTAAATTGATTCTGAGTGTTCTTTCTCATCAAATACTGTCGACATTACAAGTCCACCTTACCATATTATACACTGGTGAGATTGTTTTAATATGCAAACAAATTGCCAGTTATTTAATCTCATTTTTCTCCCACTGAACACTCCGGTATATGGTAACATGTAACTAGAGCTACCAGATGCCAGAACTATTCGGCACTCTTCTTTCATTTTAAAGTTGGCTAGAGGCATATTGGGTGCCTGCATCTGAAGTCCTTGAACATTAAAGAAAATGCTATTACAGCTCAGCATGTACTTTCTTGATGTGAAAATGATCTGACTGCGGCACACCAGTCAATAAAAATCAGAGTTGATAGGGTGAATCTACATGATTAGGGAATTTTCTTTTCTTCATTTTTAGGACACTTAACATACGTTCCTTGGAATTAGGAGGATTGTTCTTCTATCAAGGGTATGTAAGTAAATATGCTCCTGATTAGCCCTGAATAACAAATTCGGAAGGATCATTTGGAGGAGGAGATATGGCAGTTTAGGATAAGATGGAGATGTGTTCATACTGATAAGCATATTTTCTTTTGAGGAACTCTCTCACTTGATGGAACTAATAGCACTCCAGCTCTCATATTTTATTATTTGGGTTACATCAAAATAACACCATTCCTCAGGACATGATTGAGAAATGTTTAAGGCAGGAATATTTTGAGTCCCTCGCACCTCATTCCCATCTTCTATCTCCACAAGCATTCAGGGCTTTAATGATTATGTCATCCATACATCGGTCTTTTTGGAATAATATTTAGTTTAGAATGTGTCCTTTCTATTCTTTCTCAAAACTAGCCCAGTCCCTCAGGGCTCTGCTTTCAGTTAGCTAATTGAATAAATAATCACTATTAAAGTGATCAGGAATTAATGAGCCACACCCTCCATCATAACTGCTTGCATTTTGACCCAGGTCTTTAGTACTTTTAACCTAGCAAGTAAGTGATTTGGTGCTCAAGGCCTATGGGAGAGAGCCCACTAATCTCAACTCAATCTCATTATTTAAAAGATTAACCTTGCCTGTGAAGTTAGGGTATTTATAGGTTCAAAATTCTTTCGCTTTGAATGGAAAGAAAAAATTTATGTGTAACATGTACTATCATGAAACTTTTATTGGCATATAAAAGCATACTAGTATTATAAAATTTTACAGAGAAATCGATGATTTCTGATGCTCAATTAATTCAAAAATTATTGCTTCACATTTATAATCTGGTGTGACTGTATCACTTCACCCGCATTTTTTGCTTTTCCAAATTTTGCACAGATTGATCACGCTTTACATTGTTAGCTAATCATCCTTTCTTAAAGATTGAAAATAATACTTTTAGTGATAAGTATTAGGCTCTTTACACTGATGTATGTGAATGGGAACTAAACATTCTCCTTGTGACATAAAAGATGAAAACAAAGTATATGTTTCATCTTCCACAAATGGCAAGCCCACATGTGGTACAGAATTAAAATTTTCAGTATGCAGTGCTCTTCAGTTCATGCTCAAATTTTTTATTTCATATATTTTCCCTACTTTAAAAATTTTTCCAACTGTAAACGTGTTTTAAAGCCAAATAAACTGACTAATCCAAAAATTCATTTCTCTTAATGCTATTATGCTTATACAGGAACATTTCTTCTTTATTCTTAGCAGAAACACTGAAGAGTGTAGAGACAAAGCATCGTCATGTCTGAAACCTACTTTCAAATGATTTAGCAAAAACTGAAAGCATATATAAGGAGAGAGAAGTAGAGAGAAAGAAGAAAACTGTGTAGTATGTTCACAAATATTGAATATAAATGAAAGATATATGGGTGTTTATTGTACTGTTCCTCCAACTTTTTTCTTCAGAGTTGAAATTTTTCAAAATAAAATGTTAGAAAGTAAAAGAAGATACTCAAGATTATATTAATGACATGCAATAAGTGAGCCTTGTTTAGATCTAGATTAAAAGAGTAGTAAAGAAGTCAGGTTTGAGACAATCGAAGAAATTGAACACTGATAGGATATTAGAAAATATTAACATTTTAAATTTTGTTAGGTATGATAACAATATTGTGGTAATGTTTCTAAAAAGGAAACTTTACCTCTTAGTGATACATATTGAAGTATTTACAGATGAAATATGCTAACAGGGATTAGCTTCAAAATAAACCAATGGGGATGGGGTGGAGATTTTAAATAAGATTTGCCATTTATTGATAAATTTTGAAGCTGGGTGATGGATACCTGGAGGTTCATTATATTATTCTTTTTATTTCTGTATATGTTGGAATTTGTTCATAATAAAAAGAAAAGACTGTTTTCTCCTAAGTCTCACATAATTTGGATGACCCATATAAACTCTCCATTTTAGACTCCTTTTTAAAATTGTCAACAGCATAAAACTAATAGGCACAATTTCCAAAATGTATTTGGCAACATACTGAAAATGTCAGTGTACTTGTAGTGATATTTTTCTAAGATTAGGTGCTATATAAATTGAATTTCTGCCGTCAAGTAAGACTAGCAGTGTTTATTTTCATTCATCTGAAGAATTTATAAAAAAATCCATTTTTGAAAAATGACAAAAGAAGATATAAATCATGGGCATCCAAGTTTTTCAGCAGTTAACCAGAAGATCAGAAATTCTTGTGTGTGCAGGCACATAACTTTTTCTAGTGAAAACAGTAGTGAGATATTGTTATCTTGTAAAAATTGTTCAGATTTTATCAGAAATGTAATATCAGTTAACAATAAAAGTTATCAACTTTATTTGCATAATTTTATATTATTTTAATTTGTTAATGTGGATCAAATCAATGAGAATACTGGAATATATCTCAAGTGCAGTGAGTTGCATTCAGTGAAGCTATATATCAGTCAGGGTTTTCCAGAGAAATAGAAGCAACAGGATAGATCTATACATCTATATGTAGACGTAGATACATAAGAAGGAATTTATAATGGAAATTGGCACACACAGTTATGGAGGCCAAAAAGTACCATGACATGCCATCTTCAAACTGAAGAACCAGAAAAGTTGGTGATTTAATTCAGCCTCTAAGGTCTGAGAACCAGGTGTAAGTCTCAGTCCAGAGTCAAAGGGCTGAGAAGCAAATGAGCAGGGGAGAAAATGCAAGTCTCAGAGTCTCAAGGTCCAAGAACCTGGGGCTCAGATATTCAAAGCAGGAGATGGATGTTCCAGCTCCAGAAGAGAGGTGGAATTAGCCCTTTCACAACCTTTTTGTACTACCTGGGCTGTCAGTGGATTGAATGATGTCTGCCCACATTGTGAGGGCACATCTTTGCTTTACTCAGTCTATTGATTCAAATGTTAATCTCTTCCAGAGACACCCTCACAGCCACATCCAGAAATAATGTTTTACTGGCTGTCTGGGCATCGCTTAATGCAGTCAAGCTGACACATAAAATTAACCATCACTGGTTACATCTCAATCTATATCCAAAATTAACTGATTGTGGGTTGATCTGAGCTTTGATTTTAACAGTTTCATAAATAAAAATGTTTTTTCACAGAGCCAAGTAGACTGAAATATCGTTCGGTGTTTGTTCACAGACATGGAAATATCAGCATATATACAGGAGGACTCACGTTCATTTCTGCAATTCCAAGATTGCCTTGTCTTTTTGTATCAAAAAGATTGGCATTTAATTCCATTAGCTTCTCAAGAAACTATGTAAAAGTGAAGGACAAATTCTTGATTATTTTAATATACCCTGAGGTTTACAATATAAAGTCAGTCATACAAAATTAAGGCATGATTCATACTCATCAAAGTCCCTAAATCTTTACCAAAATCGTGACAATTTAACAAATAGCTCTACATTTTTAAAAATCTTATTTTATTTGAATTTGGTGAAGTTCTGCAAGAGAAAATAAGTAGTTTCTAGCTCCCATCTGATCAATCAACTTGTCTAAGTTTAGCGAATTCCTACACTTCCTTGTAGCAATAAACAATGTTTTTAAGTTCTGTGTGTTCAGATGTCTTGTCACATGTGTAAGAAAAGTAAGAAATTTTGTTTTTAGTTGTCTTATCTTATGACTAGAAACTATGATGCTGTGAGTTACTAAGGAAGTCTGACAAATTTTGGATTTCTAATATGCTATTATTTTTTCTGCTCAGAGTCCTTCCTCAATGCTATTTTCTTAATTTCTACTCATCCTTCAGGTTTTGGTCCAACTGTTATCTTAAAAATTCTTATATTCTAGGGCACTGGTCATTCCCTATGTGTACTTAGCAAACTCTACTATAATTAATTGTCTATTTGTGTCTCTATATCTACTACTGGACTCTGAACTCATTTAACCCAGATTGTGTTTCTTATTATTTCCTTAATATCTTGTATATAACTTTAAGCTTGAAAAATAGAAAATGATCAATGTGCTTTGTGAAATAAACATTTATAAGCCAATGGATTGACAAAAAATATGAGTTTCAGACATGGTACCAGATAAATTGAAATGATGTTTCTGGATAAGCAGAAGCATTCCTTACTACTCTTCAAAATATACTATTTCGGTAGACACCTGCTCTGCCTATTATCAGTGCCAGTCCTGATTACTTTTACATCACATTACTGTTAGCAGGGTATTTGTTATTCTAGCTATGTCACCAAGTTGACTCACAGCACTGATATGTTACCATGGTTACTGGTAACACAATAAATTGTTTTCAGAATAATTCTCTCTTTAGAGATGATCATAAGACCCGAAACATATAGATGCTTATTATAGCCAACTGAGTGGTGATGTTTAACTGAATATTAATATCAAAATATTAAGGTTTAGATCTGGCCCATTGTTTTAACAAAATTTAAAGATTCTTTTGATGATGAGACACAAATACACTGACTCTTGGATAGATGGAAGGCAGAATTCTTTGTTACTTACGGCTCCAAATGAGAGAGGGCTGTCACACAGGGCTATACAGAGGGTTACAGCTGGGACATGGTAACATCAAGCTAGAGCTGTAGGAGGAGGCTTATGTATAGTAAGCTGGGTGAGGTTAGCTAGGATTCATAAGTTCCCTGTGGATTGGGTAATTTGAATAATTTCATGATCTTCAGGGCATGGGAGCTGTCCCTAGTTGTCTTCTACCTGCCCTTGAAATGATTAAGGTGTGTGCATATAGTAACTGGGAATGTGAGAGACCACTAATGGAAGTGGTTGAGGTGTGGACTTCATCAGCAATTCAGAAAGGGGGATTGACAGGACTCTAGTCAAGGCCTCAAAACTGGGTCAAGACAGCATTAAAAAAAAAAAACAAACACAAACTATACTACACTTTAGATTGATGATTTATATGAAATTTAAGTTGGTCACACAGCATATAATTTGTATTGATTGATAGGAGTTACTAATATGGAGAGTAAAGATAATTGGCTATAAAAATTATTATACATACTAAAAGCTAAGTTTTGATGACAGAATTTTTCTTTAAAGTCTTTCAGTGACTTTCCAACAAACTACTTTACAGTTTTACAGTCATTTGTTTTTTAAGCCGTTTTCCCCTACCTTTATTAAGATATTAATATAATTGATAATTTAAAATTGTGTATTCTTAAAGCATACAACTTAATGTTTTTCTATGTGTTCATTGTGAAATGATTACTACAACAAATTAATTAACATATCTACCATTTCACATAGTTACCTTGTTTTTTGATAATGAGAACATTTAAGGTCTACTCTCTTAGCAAATTTCAAGCATACAATAGAGTATTATTTATGTTCATTGTTATTCGAAAGTTTAGTTTTAGTCAGATATTAAGCCAAGATGTCATTTATATCCCTATGCATTTTAATCCTACCCTTTTGCTTTAGGGAAGCCAGCTTCCCTTAGACCCACCATTTTTACTTCTACAATGTTTTATTCTTGGTTTAGACAAGTGTGCCATCAAACTTTAGTGTAAGAGCAACTTGGGGAAACTTGTTAAAATTCCAGATTCCTGTTCCATACCTCCAGATATTTTGATTTGGCAAGTTGGAGATGCTCAAGGATCTGCATTATTCCAGAAGTGATAATATTAAAAAAAAAAATAGAAACTGACATCTATTATCATTATTAGTTCATGAAGTAAAGGACATTTTAACATTAAGGAAGTAAACTAAAGAAAAGTTCATTAACTAGAATATATTTAACTCAATGAACAACTTGCCACGTTCTGTTCCAAAACGGAAAAAATAAATAATCTGCCTTTTAACAACTGTCTCAGAAGATTATAATGGAAGTGGTCTGTTTTAGTCCTTGTCCTTTGCCATCTGATGCCAGTATCAACTTGTACACCACATCAAGCAAATACTTTATTCTATACTCACATATCACTGTGTTCAGAAAATGTTTTCTGTAGTCGTTATGCACCTTTCAAGGAGTCACCTGTGAGAACAAGGACTTGAGCTGGAATCAGGTGTCTAGGTATATCTATGGGGTCAAATAAAAATGAGATGTCTGACCAGTACAAGGCCTAGGAATATGTTCTTTAAGAGACAGGAACACAGAGCTTTGAATTGAATACTGTAATAAGTAAGGGCCAACTGTGGAAGGAAAGGGCAAAGAGAATATATATACCATCACTAAATGACCAAATCCACATTGCTATATCAGAGGTAGTCAATTGACAGAAATTCAGGGAGTAAATAATCATAGGAGATACAGGCAGATAGTAAGAAAGGAATCCTTAGTAAAATATAGCAACTGATCCTGGTGACACAGTGATGGAAATACAAAGGATTATGAGCCAAAATCCAGATAGAATGAGAACATGATATGAATCTGAAAAATGAGATGCCATTATCAGAGAAGGTCCAACATTAAGATTAAAGATACTGATTTGTTAAACAAATTCATGGTTATAGGGTTGGTTCTAGGTTTTTGGAGAAGGAATCTTCAGACTGGCATAACGTTAGCCCAGCTTGGAGGATTAGAATACTACAGAAGCAAGGTATCTAACACGTGTTTACAATTGAATTTAATATATTCCAAAATGTCACACATATTCATTCAGTTGGTCAAAACAGAATAATAGAACTTATACTGATTGGAAAGCATTGTGTTAGGTGATGTATGATATATACAGAATAACAAATTCCAGTAGGAGAAGTATAAAATGTTCAATGGAAAGGTAGGGGCAAAAACTCTATGACAGGTACAGATAAAATTGCATTGGGATCCAGATGAGAGATTAAAAATAGTAAACAATGGTGTTATACTCTAGTAAATGATATACATGATCTGTTTAGGGTTCAATGTACTGATAGATGCAGCTAACTTTGAAATGTTCCAAAAAATAAGATGGATTTATCAACAATAGAGGAGTGGATGATAGATAATATGTGACAAAGTAAATATATAATTAAAGGTTAATTGTAGAATCTAAGAGGTGAATATATGGGTGTTCACTATAAAATTTTTTCTACTTTGAACATTTTCATAACAAAAAGTTATAAAATGGACCTTGAGGTATTGGTAGAATTTAAACATGCGTAAACAAGCAGTGGTGGTAGAAATAGAAAAGGAGGGAAAGAAAGAATTCTCTGCAAGGAGAAGAGTAAGAGCAAGGGAAGAAAGTTGGGAAATTTCAAGTGTGTATAGAGTATGGAAAAACATCCAGTATATTGGGTAATGTAGGAGAGTAGGATAAAGAGTGTTTGAAAAGTAGGCTGAGACCAAATCATGCAGGGTTTTTAATTCATTCATGAACAACTTATTTTTCCTGTTACTTTTTTCTTACTTTATTCATTTGACCATGCCTTGTGTTTTTACCAAGAAAACATAGATGAACTTCTAAAACCCATTTCCCCATCATACCTGTCTAACTGTATCTTCAAAATCCATTACTGTACCTAGGTTTGATGCGGAAAGGGGAAGAAATCAGTACCAAAGCACTTTGAGAATTGGAATTATAGAGAAGAATCTGCCTCTCAATGGCTGTACTCCTGGAGAAATGCAGCCAATATTATCAAATGTGGCACGGAAGTAGGGAAGGAATGAGAATGAGAAAGAAGTATTTCCTCTTACCTCTCTATCTTCCTAACAACTGGTGCTTCCAGATGGTCAAATCCAATCATTAGTTATTCAGTAAAGGAGGCCTATTAAGGGAAACCTCCCAGGGCACAGAGGATGCCAGAGAAGAGTCGAGAATGTATGGAGTGTGCAGATGGAAAATAATCTGCATGTTACCTCTTTCCTTCCCATTTTAGAGAAAGAAGAATTCCTTTTCCCTTTCTTTTGCCATAATGAAAACATTTATCTTGGCCTTTAAACCCACAAGTTCTTTTCTGCTTCAAGATTTTAAACCACCAATGATTTTTAAGTATTAGTTTTAATTGAACAATTAATGCATTATATATCATTGCTCTGCAAATACCCAGAATATTTCCCTCAAAAATAAAGAGTGTTATCAGTTTTTTATAGGTCCTTCCAAACCTTTTCTTTTCCTATATCTTTACACTTATACACACAGAGAGACACACATATGTGTGCACAAACATAGATCCATAATAACTTTTCTGAAAAATCTTAGGACAAGATGTGTTTTAGAATTAATATATATGTTTTCCAGATTTTAGATAGGGAATAAGGTATAATATAATACTGTATATTATGTAATACCTTCAGGTAAACCATATATATATAAAGCATGACACAAGACAATGGAAATAAGAAAATAAATAATGCCAATGAAGATTTTGTTGAATGACTATAAGCTGTGAAGTTTAGATTTGGTAGTGGACCAGAAGAAAGGTGAAGTGTTGTCATTATAAGGATTGTAGCAGGGAATGGGGATAATTATTTATGTCTGTGTAGAGCAGAAGGGAGACAATGAAGATGGTGACAGAATGGGGTGTGTTAGCCAGCTATTACTATAATGACGCTGAGTAACAAATGACTTCACAATCTCTCTGGCTTATAAAAATACATGTTTATTTTTCTTGCTCATGGATATGTGAATTGATTGCCTAGGATCCAGGATGTAGTTTCCAGTTCAGTTATGCTCCATGTGTCTCAATAAAGGGGCCAAATTGAATGGGCAATGGATGCTTGCATGTCCTTTCCATGGTGATGGCAGAAATTCAAGAGGTTGAGCACAATCATACATAATTCAATGTCACTGTGGGTGTTAAATGAATTAGAGAAAGATCATGTTTAAGTAATTAGTTAGGTTTAAGATTGTTGCAATGTGAAGCAGAGTGAACATAAACATCATTTGAGTTGAGGACTAGGATATGAGAGTCATGTGTTGGAACTGTCATTGTATGAATGGTGATGGCCATGGCAATAAAAGGTGTATAAACAAGGTAATGAAATTCACAATAGTGGTTTAAACTATCTTGTAGAATGTGGAGCAATAGTAATAAGGGCCAGGATAATGTGTTATAGATAGCATAGACTTTAATAGAACAGAAGCTTTGCGCACTACAAAAGAAAGATGACTTATAATCAGTCAGGATGAGTAAGACACATGTTGACTTCTTTTTCACTCCATAATAGAGTGAAAGACTATTTATTTATTTATTGTGACTATATATTAGGAAACCTCGAATAGACATATTTCTGTATGATTATTAATATATGATTTATCATCACTTGTGTAGATATACGCACAGACACACACAAAATAAAGTATATCTTATATAAAGACTTTGTAATGAACAATTCTAAGGAGGATGGATACTGACTAACCAAAGAAAATTACTTGATATAAGTTAGTTTTGAGCAAGGTCTATTCACAAACAAATATTTTGACTTGAAACACCTTACTGTGCTATAGGAATTTGAAATTGGGAGGTATGACAAATGCAGTATTCATAATGCTGACATCTTCAATGGAAAAAAAATACAGTTATACCTTTCCATAGTTTATATTTTACCTTCTGATTTATATTAGATAGAAATCAATTAGATAAAATGCACATTATTCTGAAAATATCAATGTTCAATTCCATAAGATTCTGCTTTCCCTGTAAAATGCACAATAGGTCAATGGATAAAAAACTGAGGCCTCATTCAAAACTGAAATTTACATGTAAATTACTATAAGGAATATTTGGTAAAAGCTAAAAATTCAAATGTATCATCTTGAGGAGTATAATAATTAATGTGATATAGTGCAAGTTATTTTAAGTACTTTAAAACCTTTTTCCAATCTGAGATCAACTATTTATTGTAGCTACATAACAGTCTTTATTTAACTACAAACACTTTTAATAAATATCAAGAAGATATATTGCATATTAAACACAAAATAATGAGATGGAATTGAGATGGAATTTATAATGTGTTGCTCAAATAAATTAAGCATTCTGAGACCCATAGCATTTCCTATTGTAAATTTGGAAATTAATTTGCCCAAATAAAATGATATATATTATTCCAGTAAGTTTTTAGAATTTCAGCATCAATCTTATGTTGAATTTTGAGTTCTGACTTATTTGTAGTAGTCTAGAAGATAAAATGCTGGGAAATATTACAATCAAATGTTGTTTCTAGCAAGATAGAAAGTGAGACAATATTTTTATGAAAACCATAAATATAAGAGAACTTTGAATCAAATTGAATCATTATTGTTATACAGACTTCTAGAATGCTACCAGCTTGGTAAAGAGAAAAAAATTCATCATATTGGATTAGCTAAAGCACTAATCGAAAATAAAGTCAGATAAGAGTAATATTAATATTTATTTTTCAACATCATAAAATGTAGCTAAGTATGTCTTCTTGGTGTGTATAAGTTAATAAGTATGAAATGTCCAATTTCCATAAATACTAATTATGACAGTTGATGTCTCTGACATTTCACTTTGACACTTCTTGTTTTATTTTTATTGTGAAGGTACATCCTCATTCTTTCAAATACATGTTTTGTCTTATGATTATCTTTCAAAAAATATTTAGAGCAATTTTTGCAAAACTATGGCTAAGTCAAAAATTTGTTTTATTTTCAAATATGAGTTCCGTCGTGGAACCAAGTGCAGTGCAGACAGCTCAAAATATCAACGAAGTGTTTGGGAAGGATATGACCAATGAATGAACAGTACATCGATGGTTTGAGGTTCTGGTGATTTTAATCTTCAAAATGAGCCACTTAGACCGCCTGAGATCTGGGTGGATGATGCTGAGCTGAAAGCTGTAGTGGAAGTGAATTGAACCCAATCTATGCGTGAATTAGCAGGAAGATTTGATGTTACTATTCCAACAATATTGGGCCATTTGAAACAAATTTCCAAAGTAAAGAAGCTGGATATATGGGTTCCACATGAATTAAACAAGCATCAGGAAAGAAAGTATTTGGATGCTTGCTGTCTTTCTTTGCTGTCACGGCATAAATGTGAATCATTTCTACACGGTATTGTTATGTGAGATGAAAAATGGATCCTTTTTGACAATCACAAGCATCAGCACCATGGTTGGATAAAGAATAAGTGCTATTTGAAACCTGGACTGAGCGGGGGAGGGGGAGCAAGGGCAACACACGTAACCTAAACATCTGTACCCCCATATTATGCTGAAATAAAAAAAAAGAATAAGTGCTTAAACACAGTCCAAAACCAAATATTAATCACAAAAAGCTAATGGTGTCTGTTTGGTGGTCCAGCGCTGGTATTATCCACTACGGTTTCGTGCAACCTGGTCAATCAGTTACAGTGGATGTCTACTGCAAACAATTGGATGAAGTGATGAGGAAGCTTGTGATTAAGCAGCCAGAATTGGTCAATGGAGACAGACCAAACCTCTTGCAAGACAATGCTGAACCATATGTTGCACAGAAAACACTGTTCAGACTACAGAAGCTGGACGTGGAAACTCTCTGTCATACACTATATTCATTAGAACTTGTACTAACTGACTGCTATTTCTTCCAGGCTTTGGGACACTTCTTACAAGGAAATATATTCAATTCTCAACAGGCTGTGGAAAACACCTTTCGTGATTTCATCGTCACTTGTTCTCCAGGCTTCTTTGCTGCCGGCATAAACAAGCTACGGTTAAGATGGCAAAACTGTCAATAGTTTAGGCCCATACTTTAATTCATTGTACTGCTTTTTGTTTGAGATATAATAAGCCACACTTTTGATTTGAAATGGGACATTTCTTTTTCAATGACCTTAATATATCAATTTATTATAGATAAATTCTCACATAAAAAAGATCAGTCTCTTTAAGATAATAACATATTCTATCTTAAAACTACTACTCAATTTTTAATGCAAAAGAGATATAGCTTTGTGATATTTTCTCTTCATATATATTCCTATAACATCACCAGCTAAATGACATTCATAAAACATTTACTTAGCCTGAGAAACTAAGGGGATTCATAAGTTTTCTGGTCATAAAGTTTCAAGCTATAACTATTCTTATAAATTTAAAGTTATTTGATAGTTTGATGGGGATACTATCTTAAGACAAAAATTTATTTCATTTACATTTTAATCATAATATTTCTCTATTTAAAAAGTGAGGTGTGGAGAGATTCCACGATGATGATGGCAGTGTGACACAGTTGATCCATGTCTCTAAATCTCAATGTGAAACAGATTATGTAAATAACAAACTGAAAACTGATAAGCTGACGTCTGGAATAAAAGAGGGAAGAGCATGACAAACTTTCTTCCCAGCAAGAAATCATTTAACTGGAGAAAATTTTTTAAAAATATAATTTAAAATCTCTGGAAATTGTCCTAAGGACATACAGCAAGTGGAGGAATGATCATTCAAGAAAATATACTAATTTCAGTAAGAACAGTGAGCTTTTGGCCTTTGAGCCATAACCTATTTCATTATCATTACCTCTTCCTATGTAGCTCTTTGTTATGAAAGTTCCACTCCAGAAGGGTGAAGGTAGGAAGGCTGATTGCTTTTTTCCCCTATCCAGTCCTATGTTTCAGAAATTCCACCCCAGGCAGATGTAATACAGAGGACTTGCTTTCTCTTCTGCCACTTGTAATATGGAAGGTCTTTCCCAGGAACACCATACTGAAAATACTGAGGTCACTATTGTTCTGTGCAAGCTTACTTATTGTCCTCCACAAGTTCCCTGATATCTTACCCCAACGAGAGGTAAGAGAGAAGACTAGGTGCTGTCACACCTGCTTATCTCCCCATGCCCACTCATAGAGTAAGTGTTTCACTCTTGGAGAAGTGGGTCACTGTCTCTATTCCCAGCTGTTGTTCAGTGCCCATGGGTAGAAGAAGCGGGCCAGAGATGCAGGCCTAAAGGATTGAAGAGCCCTGCAGCTCTGCCTGAGGGAACTGACATTATTTGAAATAGAGCTTGGAGAATTTTATGCCTAAGGGCATTGCTGATGACAGAGGGGATCTTGCCGGAGATAAATTAATAGAAAACTCATAGATCCATCAAGGGAACAGCAAAAAGCAAAATGACAGAGCAATCAGAAGTTTAACATAGAGAACCAGCAAAAGAGACACACAAGAATAGTTCTATTGAGTTCACAATGAATACTGGTGTCCAGAGTTTTGCACGCACGAAGCTTCACCCACTCAGGAACAGAGTAGCATATGGGACAGAATTGAAATCATTACTCGAGTTACACACAGACCCATCAAAACAGGGGTGGAGACTTCACCGGCACAAAGAGCTTCAACACAACCTCTGACCAAACAAGTGTCTAAACAATAAACTACTATGACTCAGGGATAACACTAAAGAAACTGGGATTAAAAAATAATGTCACAGCCAACCTAAAGAATCTGAAATTCTGTGTCCACTTCCAAATATACGCCATCCCAGAAGCTATCAAAGAGGAAAAATCTAGGCTACTAGTTCCTGGTTGAATATGTGGGAAAATACAAACTCATTGAAATTCAATGGTGGCCTCCAAGCCACATACACATATCCAATGGTAAAGGATGAAAGTTTAATTGGCTAAGGGGATTCAAGAATAATTTTTGGCTAATGAATGGCTAAAATGACCCAGATGTGATCCCTAAGTAGCCAGGCTAAAAGATAAAAACAAGGAAAAAAAGCCTGAGTCTGGACATCAGAGAGGGTTACATACTGCAGGAAAAATATTCACACAATCAATTCAGCAAAATCATTAAATACATAAGTTAACAATTAACAAAGTAAACACCACCACCACCAACTTAACCTTTGATGGTATCAGTTTTCAGGTTGCTACAATATATTATATGAAATGTCCCTTTTTAACAAAAAATTATGAGACAGCCAAAGACAGAAAAGTATCACCCTTATGCATCTGGAGGAAAAAAAGCAGGCAAAAGAAACGGCCCAAAGAGGGACAAGATGTCATGTTTCAAAAAAGACTTTAAGGTAATCACTATAAATATGTTCAAAGAACTAAAGGAAATAATGCTTAGAGAAGTAAAGGAAGGTATGAGAACAATGTCTCATCAAATAGAGGACATTGATAAAGAGCAATAATAAACAAAGGACTAAGTGGAATTGTTTTTTATTTTATTATAAATTGACAATTTATAATTTTTTTTATTTCAGAGTATTATGAGGGTACAAACATTATGGTTACATTTTATGTCTTTGCCTCACCCAAGCGAGGGTTAGAGGCATGCCCTTCCCCTAAATCCTTCTTTTAGTCATTTTTTTTTTTGTCAGTCTGCTTTCATTGAGCTTTATTTAAGAACTAGACTCTTCTACTTGTAATTATAAGTAACTAACCTTTCATTATAATTTAGAACAAATCTCCTGTTTGTCTTACTTTGCCTCTTAGGGTGCTCTCCTA
>CAUYSK010079242.1:0-11419 GCA_963575035.1 Avahi laniger | reverse complement strand
GCAACCTCTGTGGAAAGTAATATGGAGATACCTTAAAGAGATACAAGTAGAACTACCATTTGATCCAGCAATCCCATTACTGGGCATCTACCCAAAAGAACAAAAGACATTCTATAAAAAAGACACCTGCACTCGAATGTTCATAGCAGCACAATTCACAATTGCAAAGATGTGGAAACAACACACATGCCCAGCAATACATGACTGGATTAATAAAATGCGGCATATTTATATCATGGAGACTATTCAGCTTTAAGAAACAATGATGATCTAGCACCTCTTGTATTCTCCTGGATAGAGCTGGAACACATTCTACTAAGTAGCCCAAGAATGGAAAAACAGGCACCACATGTACTCACCATCAAATTGGTATTAACTGATCAACACATAAGTGCACATATAAGAATAACATTTATTGGGTGTCGGGAAGGTGGGAGAGGGGAGGAGGGGATGGATATATGCATACAAAATGAGTGCAATGCGCACCATCCAGGGGATGGACATGCTTGAAGCTCTGACTTGGGGAGGGGAGAGGGGGTACGGGAAACATACATAACCTAGACATCTGTACCCCCATAATATGCTGAAATAAAAAAAATGCAGTGAGTCTGGGGTACGACCTGAGAGGGTGAGTTTTTAACAAGCGTCCAAGTGTCCAAAGGCTGCCGTTGCAGGGACCACATGTGGAATAGCGAGGGTATAGGGTCAGACACACTGGCTTCTTAAGGCCTGATCCTCCACTTACGGTTCTATTGCCAAGAGCACATTACCTCACTCTAGGCTTTAGTTTCCTTCTCTCTAAAATGGGGATAATTGGGGTGGATTCATGTTCTATAGGGCCTGAATCTCATACAATTGTAAGGATCTATTAAATGAATGAATAAATAAAGCAAACTGTATGATTAATACAAATTTAGTCACTAAAGTGGATCTTTATTTAGAACGAGCTATAGACTGAATTCATAGGTTGAATCCCTAACCCCTAATGTGATTATATTTGGCGATAGAGATACTAGGGAAATATTTTCGGCTAAACGAGATCATGGAGGGCCCTAATCTGACAGGGCTGATGTTATACAGAGAAGAGCTTTCTCTCTGTCCCCGAGTGCACAGAGGAAGCCTACATGAGGACATGGCAGGAAGGCAGCTGCACGCACCCCAGAGAGAGAGTCCTCACCAGACACTCACATCAATGGCACCTCGATGACGAGCTTACATCCTCCAGAACTGTGAGGAAATGAGTTTCTGTTGTTTAAGTCACCTAATCTGTGGCATTTTGTTATGTTGGCTCAAGCAGACTAACAAAGATTTAGAAAGTAAATCATTACAGGTTATTATTTTTCAAAGCTGACATACCAGGACAAGAAAGCAAGTGGCGCAACAATGATTGCGCCTCCCGGGGTGAGAGTAAACCTACTCACCAGCCCCAGCCTGGGAATTCGGGGTAAGGTGCCTCAGCTGCTCGGCGTGCTGCCTGGCCCTTGCGAGCAATCAATCTTATTTCAGCTCTTACTATTCAGACTTTATTCTACTTGCTTTTGGTGCACAGTTCGCTTCGGAACCATGGGCTAGAGTGCCGGCTCCTTGGGAAGTCCCCAAACCAGAAACAAAAGCCAAACACCCACAACTGTGCTCTGGCAGCTGCACATGTCCCCTGAGCTGGGGCACGGCCAGGGATTCTCGGGAGTGGGAGACCCTTCAGCGCACAGGGTGCCTTCCCTCCTTGTGTCAGTGAAGGGACAGAAGCAGTCATGTGTCCAAAGTCCAGCTTCCCAAGCCAGTGAGCCACAGTGCTCAGAGTAACGCCTCTGCTTTGGAGACCCTCTCCTGGGCACAGAGGCCCTGCGTTTCCCACAGCTCCTGAGGAAAATGCGAATTCTCCTGCCGGGGCCCCTGCTCGGCGCCAGGCAAGTGCCACAGGCGGGGACCTGAGTGAGCAGTAGCTGAAATTACGCCCCAGGAGACTCTTGAGAAAGGGCCTGGGGACCTACACGCCCTGCCTTCCACTCCCTCCGTCACATTCTCACGTTTGCATTAAGGAGAGGATTGAATTACTTTCTCTTTAGGATGGTAGGTTATTTAAACAGGACATATTTTATGTGGGGTCATTAACTAACAATAGTAACTCAAAGAAACATTTATGTCGAGTGCCTTATTTTTATCAAGATATAATTCACATAACATCAAATTTACCTCTTTGGAGTGCACAATGCAGTGGTTTTTAGTATGTACACAGAGTTGTGCGACCATCACCGCTATCTGATTTCAGAATATTTTCATCACCCCCAAAATAAAACTTGTATTAGTTAGCATTCACTCGGCATTCCTCTCTCCCCTCACGCCCCGGAAACGACCGATCTACTCTATGTCTCTCCGGATTCACCTTTTCTGGACATTTCATGTAAATGGAATCACACCATATGTGGCCTTTTTGACTGGCTTCCTTTACTTAGAATAATGTTTTCAAGGTTCATTCGTGTTGTAGCATGTGTCAGTACTTCATCCCTTTTAATGGCCAAATCATACTTCATTGCATGGGGAGATCACCTTTTGTTTATCCACTCATCATCAGCTGATGAACATTCAGGTGGTTTCCACTTTGGGCTGTTATGAATAATACTGCAATGAACATTCATTCACAAATTTTTGAGTGCACATATGTTTTTGTTTGTTTTTCCAAAGTGGCTGTACCATTTTACTCCACTAGCAATGTATGAAGATTCCAGTTTCTCCACGTCAGTGACACCACTTTTTATTGTCTGTCTTTGATCATAGCCATCCTAATGGGTACGAGGTGGTATCTCATTGTGGTTTTGATTTGCATTTCCCTAATAACTAATGATATAAAGCATCTTTTCATGTGCTTATTGGCATTAATAACCATTTTTCTTCTTTGGAGAAATATTATTTGAGTCCTTTACCAATTTTTAAAATTAGTTTATTTGTCTTTTGATTTTTGAGTTGTAAGAATCATTTATATATTGTGCATATGAGTCCCTTATTTGTATACGATATACATATTGCATTTGGTGGATCATCTTTTTATACTCTCAGTGTCCTTTGAAACATAAAAATTTTTACTTTTGATAAAGTTCAATTAGTCTATTTTTTCTTTTGTTGCTTGCATCTTTGGTGTCATATCTAAAATACCATTGTCCAACGAAAGGTCTGTCATATAGAATATTATAGAGTATTAATCCTCTATTTAAAAATTGTCCCTATTTTACAAATGAAAGAAAGCAAGAGTTAGGGAACTTAATGAAGTCCCCCAAAGTCACACAGAGCAAGGGGTTGTGCCTGGGCCCCCTTACCCAAGGTTCTGTTTTCTGTGCCATTGCGCAAACACATCACTGCAACGCGTGCCCAGCACTCAGCTCTCCTGTGAATGGTTCAGTGCAGAGGCAGTCCCAGCACTTAGTGTTTGTCAGCAAGTGTGTGCTGCACTCACTGCCAAGTGGCAAACTGGGAGAATGTGTAGGTTTGGCTATCCTGCCACTTTGTCATGAAGCCTTTATTTAGCCACCAGCTGTCACAGTTTCCTCCTGGTGCAAGCACACTGAGAGCTGTGCTTCCCACCATGCGCTGGCAGAGGGGGCATCGCTTCATCCCTTTGCAGGAATGTGCAGTCCGTGATCTTATGTAACACTGCACCCACACCCTCAACCCACGCACGGATTATGCAATTGCATGTAGGATTCCTTGCAGTGCTTTCCGGAAATATGAGCTTCTTCAGAAAATTCATCTGTAGAGTTTTGATGAAAGAGGATTTTCTGACCCGAGACGATGTTTGCCCTCTTTATGTATGATTTTGCCTTGGTGAACTTGCCTGGTTCTAAGCCAACTGAAGGTTAATGGCATATTACTCTACAAATAAGAGACTCCATCCTTCATGTTTGTTCAGTCTTACTCAATTCTGATGTCATTCTGAAATCCAAAGCTAGAGTTAGCAGCATGCCATAGTCTCTTTCACGCTGTCCTATATATCACAAACTCTTTTTTCTAACATGGTTCAAAAGTGGAGAGATTTGCTGATGAAATATAACTACAGTTCTAAATTTTTAATTTATGCTTTCGAATATGGTAGCTTTTTCTGCCAACCCATGGCCTCCTTCCCAGAGTGATAATCTGATCTTTTTAGTGATTCTAAGGGTGGTGTTTACCAAAGAGAAGAAAGAGGAGAAAATAGGTTCTGTATTCCTGCCTTCCTAAATATTTAATATTTAGGAGGGCTCCCAGCTGACCCCTATACTATGTTTGCAGTATCAGTTGACCCAGGCATGTCAGGTGGACGGACAAGAAAGGCCACCAGGACCCGCACGTCACGAGGTGTGCAGAGCCCCCTGGAAGGAGCCGCTCCTGGGGGTTGAAGGTGGAGAGGCACAGAAGCTTGAAGACCAGCGGTCTCTCAGCAGCAGGGGTGGGGACTTGAAGCCTCACATAGCGTCGCGCAGACTGTGACCTGCTCCAGAACTCTGGGGATGCTTGTGGCTCTGGCAAGTGCAAGGAAGAGCAGTCTGTGAGCCACGTGGCCCTGGGGTACCTTTGCGCAGAGAGGCCTGATGGCACAGTGGCCAGAGCAGTGTCAGTCAGCAGTAATGGGGGGCAGAGACTGAATCAGAGGGAACTAGAGATGCCTCAGGTGTGACGGGCACTGATCTGTGCAGCACAGAAAGAACGTCCTGGGGAGTCCCAGAGCCATCACTGGCTTGGAGTTCCTTGACGATGGTGGTATAGAGGCAGAAACATTGTCATTCGCTACTGAAGTTGGACATTGTTTTCACCTCCAGGCTACTGTAGCCTAGGAAACCTCATTTCTGTAACAAATATATTCCCCAGGAATATTTCTGCGACCTTCGAGAATCTGCAGATTGATAATGGTGGAACTGCTAGTACAGGCTTCTAGTGCAGGCTTCCTCTAGAACAGTATTTCAGGAGAGAAGCCTCTGCTACCGTGCACGCCTCCACAATGAAAGCCCACTGTCTGTTGAATTGGCAAATCTTGACACACAAACAACAGACATTAACACAACTTCTTTTTGCTCCCAAGAGCAGCTGCCTACTGTCTGAGTCAGAAACACCATGGCTGAGTGGAGATGGGGCTGCCCGGAGGTGACGGGGGCTCTCCTCTGCCGAGGGCTTCGCCCGTGTGCCTCTCACCTGTGCTCCGTGGAAGCACACCTTCCCCTTTGCTGAGGTCTTCTGGGCTATTTTTGAAATAAAAAAGCAGAACAAGATATCACGTCAGTGAATGCCAGAGGGCTACTGTGTTCAATTTTCTAATCCCATATTTTTTTTGTTTTACTCATTGAAACAAAGTCAAGGACAGGGGAGGGTCTCAGAGAGTACATGCCAACGTAAGCAGGAATGCTGGAACTGTGCAGAAATAGCACCTTCCCACACTCCCAGATTAAAAATTCACCTGAGGGAACAGCTCTCTCAAATGCAGGCACCTCTGGAATGTTTATTTCTCTGTAGGTAGTGCTTTTGCTTTTGCAATTAATCACTTGAGCATCACATGCCTTTTGGCAGAAGTCAGCTCTCTCCCTCTTGAGGCCACCACCCTGTTGAAGGACCCAAGAATCCCCCGGTACACAGGATGGGAGGTCAGACCTCGCCCAGCACCGGCCTCACAGGGAGCTAGAGCCCACGAACATTGCGACGATGGCTGCCTGAGGCGGGCTGACTGCACTGGCCACTGGGCTCTCTGAGGATGAGGATGTTTGCGTTTATACTTCCCAGGTCACAGCTTTTTTATGTAACCTTCAGGACTATTCCCAGGGCACGTACCAGACCCCAGGGCACCAGGGGACAGGGGTGGGGTGGGAGGGACAGGATGGATTCTTGGATTCTGGAGGAGAGGGGCCCAAGACCTCTCATGCCATCCCAGGTCCACTCCAACCGGGGCAAAGCAATGGATTGGAGCCACTTAGAGCACAGCCATTCTTGCTGTGGTCACCCCTCTGGGGCTAAAGCCACCTGCCTGTTCTTCATTTGTGCAACTCATGAAAGCGCCCGAGTAGTTCTGGAAAGAATGAGGCGAATCCCATTGCTGGTGGCTCCGTGCCTCTGCCAGATCCTTGCTGCAGCCATCCCCCTCTCTAAGGAAAAGGAAACAGCAAATCTGCTCACCGGCGGAGGGTGGGAGCAGGGCTGAATCACTGTCACCTGAGGGTGGGAGCAGGGCCGTGCTGGGCCTCTGGGTCACGGTCAGGACCTGTGCGGCTGCGGCATAAGGCGTGGGAAGGAAGCCAGGCCGCCGGGCTCCAGAGCCTGAGAAGGAGAGGAGGTGAGAGTGAGAGTTCGCTAACTTACTCTATTTGTGCTTTTGTTTCCAGTTAGTGATGAGCAGTAACACACTCTTTAAAAGGAGCCTTCCTGCCTCGTGTCCTCAATTCCTCAACTTCCGCCGGAGGTCATGGTCTGACTTACATACAGGAAGCCCACAGCAGGCATCCCCGAAATCCAGCAGGGGGAGGGGAGACTGCATTCAAGGTCCTGAAATATACAGCTTTTTCCTTTTTTCTATGATTTCTATCTCTACTCATCATCGTGTTTTTTACTTGCTTCTTACTGTCATTCCTCGTAAAGAAAAATTGTAATTTTAAATCATTACCATGAATTTTACCATTCATATTTTTATTGTGCAATGCCAGTTTTAAGAGCCAATAGAAAATAATTTAACTCGTGTGGAATCACAGAATGACACAGTTTGCATTTGGTAGCTTACACGTGTTTGTATATTTCGTTCATACCAGAACAGTGGGAGCTCACAAAACTAGCCCAGCTGTTTCTATTTCACTTACTGACACGCACACATTCTACCAGTGCAGGCAGAGTGCAGTGAGTAAGGAGGCGCTGAGTGGAGGAACCGTGGGCTGCCTTATTTTTCCCTTTCCTTCTATGTCATTATTTTCGTGTTAGGTGGCTGGCTAATGCATAACTACCCTGGCAGTGTGAGTCAGTAGATGTTTCAAAAGAAGATAAAGCTAATGGCTTCTACACTTCTCAGTGGGGAGTGGATTTTGTGGGTCAGCTCAGTTACTTAGCTAGCAGGGGATGTTGTGTGTGTGTGTGTGCGTGTGTGTGTGTGTGTGTGTGTGTGTGTGTTGCTCCCATGAAAGCAGGTACTTGGAAGGGGCAGTGATTTGAGTGGATGTTGGGTAAGGTCAGTTTGATAAAAAGACCACATTGACACTAAAGTTCAGCACAGGCCTGTTAGTAGGAGATGTGACTATAAACAATGTTTATTTTCACATGTGAAAAATCAGTCTCTCTAGAGTTACACCTGGTAAGTGTGTGTGTGTGTGTGTGTGTGTGTGTGTGTGTGTGTGTGGACTGCACAATAGTGTGAAGAATCAAGTAGAAGGAGAGTGAGAGATGGATTGCCTTTAGCAAAATATAATCTCTATAGTGTTTGAACAGACCGTAGAGAAAGCTGGCCAGGCAGTGTCCTGGGTGCTGCAACCAGGGGGAAGGGAAGCTCTTTCCCAGTGTAGACACAGCTTCTGTGCACTGTAGGCTGTAAGTGCTAGTCCCCTGGCTGGAAAATAACCAAGTGTTTGTGGACTGTACTGACTATGGAGACTATAAAACGACTGGTCTCAGACTCACAACTGATATGCACTCAAAGGCTGGTATGTTCAAACGTTTATCATCTCAAACTACAGGTTGTCCCAAAAGTCTCCGTACAAAGAAAAAAAATTTTCTAAAATTTTGTAATGAATAATTTGTAAATAAAGGTCAGTTTAGCTACAATTTCCCATTTTCCCTACATATGATGACTTTGGGACACCCTGCGTTTTCAAATGTGCTAAAGAAATATATTGGCATATCTCACTGTGGTTACTATATATAGAAGAGAGAACAGATAACCAGAAGTCTGCACTCCCAAGCAGGGAATGATCAGTTTTGGACACCTTTTCTCAGTGGGCCACATTCTTACTTGGTCCCATGAGTTAAAACTGTAGTGTTAAGTGTAGTAAGCTCCAGACTGTGGACTTGAGTATTTATTTCCTCTGCACTGTTCTGCTCATTTGGCAGCTGCAGTTGGTGAGAGTAAACAGAAGAATAATGTTTTCAGATCCAAGAAAAAGCCCCAGAGGCCACTTGAATCAACCTTGCTTAACCTGCCTGACCTGCCTAATACCTGAGAAGCCCCTAGAACAATGATTCTATGGCCAAAGAACAAAGCAGTCTCTCCCATTCCTTGAGCCGGCCAAAAAGGGGCCAGCAACTTCCTGATGTTCAGACCAATACTCCGGGCACTCCTCATTTCTCGTCTGGATGACAGCAGCAGCCTCTGATAGCCTGTCTGCCCCTGTATCTCCATCCGCACTGCCTCAGGATGCGCTTACTGAACACCAGTCCACCCTCAAGTTACCGACCAGCATCACTCTCCTCACACCGCTTGGGATCCTTCAATGGCTCCCACTGCCTGAAAAAGTCAAGTATAAACATAGGTGTGTAACATCATAGGCCCTTTATACATTTGGCTTTCACTTTACCCCTCTGTTTTTCAGTAGGATTGCACAGCCCAGATAGGGGTTCCAGCTAACTCGGTCATTCAGGGCTAGGGTTTATTTGGGTCTCAAGAGCTAGAATTTTAGCCCCTCTGATTTTTACAGCTTGAAATTATTTAGATATTTTAAAGGTCTGTGAAAACTAAACCAAACCTATCTGCAGGTCACATGCAGAACAGAGGCTACCAGTTTTCAACTTGCAGCTGAAGAGGAGAATGCTGAAGACTAAAATTTCCTTGTTAAGAGTTTATTGTTCTTCTAAACAAAAATCAAAGAGCTCTTTATCCCAAAAATAGCAGGATGCATGTTCTCAAGTGGACATACAACTTTTATCAAGATTAAAAATATTATGGGCCATAAAAGAAGTCTCAAAAACCATATAAAGATTCAAGTCATACAAGTATGTTCTCTGGCCACAATAGAATTAAATTAGAAATCAATAACAAAATCAATGTCTAGAAAATCACAAATATTTAGAAACAGAATATCACACATCTAAATGACCCGAGGATCAAATAAGAAGTAAAAAGGGAAATTGGAAGCTATTTTAGATTGAATGAGAGTGGAAACACACTCTATACACTCTGTGGGATGCTGTTAAAGCAGTACTTGAGGGAAACACATAGCACTAAAGACCTGTATTAGAAAAGAAATAACATCTCAAACCAATGACCTCAGTTTCCACATTAAGAAACTAGAAAAAGGAAAGACAAATTCAATCCAAATCAAGCAGATAAGATAATGAAGACCAGAGAAGAAATAAAAAAATAGAAAATAAACAAAACTTTAGAAAAAACTAAATGAAAAAATTGTTTTTTTATTTTGAGAAGGTTAATGAAATTAGCAAACCTCTAGACAGACTAATCAGGTAAAAAAATAAAAAGAAAAGATATAAATTGTCAATATTAGGAATGAGAGTTATCACATTACTATAGATTCTACAGATATTGAAGTAAAAAATAAACATTATGAATAACTTTCTTTTAATAGTGTTGACAACTTAGAAAAAGTAGACAAATTTCATGAAAGACACAAACTGTCAAAGCACAGTCAGGAAGAAAAAACTTCCTAAATATATTAAAGAGGTCAATATGAAGCTAAAAACCTTCCCATGAGGAAAATTGCAGGACCAGATTGTTTTACTGCTGAATTCCACAAAACCTTTTAAGAAAGAAATAATATTAATTTTCCAAAAACTCCTCTGGAAAGTTGAAGAGGAGGTAATAGCTGGTAACTTATTCAATGAGGCAAGCATTATGCTGATACCGAAACCAAAGAAAGATATTATAAGGGGAAAAGAGAAACTACGATCAATGCCCTTCATGAACATAAATGTAAAAAGTCTGTGTTAGTCAGGGTTCTCCAGAGAGAGTCAGTAGGATATATAGAGATACATAGAAAGAGCTTTATAACAAGGAATTGGTTCACATTCTAACGGAGGCTGAGAAGTCCCAAGCCTGCCACCTGTCCATCTTTTAGCTGGAGGCCCTGGACAGCCAGTGGTGTTGTTTTAGTATAAGCCCAAAAAGCCAAGACCCAGAGGAACCAAAATTCTACATCCTAGTCTGAGTCCAAAGGCCTGAGAAGCAGGAGCATCGATGTCCAAGGGCAGGAGAAGAAGAAGCTCTCTGTTCCATCTTAAACAGAAAGAGGAATTTGCTCTTCCTCCTTTTTGGTGGTCGTTGTTGTTCTATCCAGGCCCCGAATGGATGGGATGCTCCCCATTCACATCAGTAAGAGCAATCTTGGTTATCCTGGAAATGGTGCCATATCAGGGGCTCCACATCAGCTGCTGGCAGACTGTGCACTCAGAAGTGGCCACAGCCAGGCTGGCCTTGGCGAGGGGAGTCCACATTGCTGAGCAACACATGGCCCCCATTCCTGCCAACACAGCCACTGCTTTGTGACCCCACTGGGAGATGACATGGAATCTGGGAAGCAGACTGAGTGTTATCCACAGAATAGGTCATCCTATCTAAAGGATTATTGAAATCATCCTTGGCGGAGATAACCCTTGGGTGAGCATTCACATGGGACACAAGTATCTTCATGTTCTTCCCCATAAAGGGAGGTCCATCCATGTATATCTTTTCCAGACCTCCTTGTCACCAATTTTCTAATCATGTTCCTTCCAAGTCCCTGAACATCCAGCCAAGCCACTGGCTATAGCCTATGGATTTGTATATAATCCAAAGTCTGTCCATTCTCCTTCCAAGTAAAGTGAACAACCAGGTGTACTGCCCCAAATTCTTCTGCTTGGGAGAATTTCCCCTCACCATGGTCCTTTAGGATGTCCCAGGAAGGACTAGAGTGCTGTAGCCATCCACTTTCAGATGGGGCCTGCATACTGTGCAGACCCATTTGTAAACCAAGCCTGAGTCGTTTCTTCCTTTCTCAGTGGATTTCAGGGCCCTGCCCATGAGGCCACAGGAGCAGGCTGGAAGAGAGCAGGCAGTGTAGCAGGAGTGGGGACACAGGCATTTGGGTCATTTCTTCCTGTAATTTACGTGTGCCTTCAGGGCCTGATTGTGTGTACCACTTCAATTTGACGATGCAGTGCTGCTTGGCTCACTCAACTTGATGGCTTGATGGGTCAGATAACACCCAGTAAATGATAAGCAGCTCAGGTCACATGGTAACTTGGTGGCCCATGATTAAGCATTCAGTTTCTACTAAGGACCGGTAGCAAGCAGGTCAAGAGGTATTTGTCAAAAGAAGAGGAGTTCTCTGCAGAGGAGGGCAGGGCTTGTACCACAGTCCAGTGACATTAAGAGCAACCAGTTAATCTCATTATATGTGTTAATTTTCTGAACATGTTCAAAAGCATCATATACACTGTGGCCCATCTCCTTGCTTCTTGATTAGGAATATCTCATGGAAATACTTTGCATATCACTACT
>CAUYSK010079239.1:0-152549 GCA_963575035.1 Avahi laniger | reverse complement strand
TTATGGTTGTGCAAGAAATGGCCCTTTTCTGAGATAAAATGCTGGGGCAAAAGAAAAATGAGAAATTCAGCTTGAGTCTCTATAATAGGCATTTTTTTCACGTGTATACTACATGCAAACTAAGCAACAACAGCATGTTTTTTTCTTGGCAAACTCTGAGATGATATCCTAACTCTTGGTTTTTTGATTAAGGAACATAGCCATTATGTGATAGTCATTTTATATACAGTTTTGCTCCTTTAATCTTCCTATATTTGTGATATAACTGAGAAATGTATATGATATGTGATATATATATGATATATGATATATGATCTACATGTATATATGGATGTTGATGTGTATGATATATGTGATATATATAGTACAGTTATCTTCATTTGGAAGGCAAAGTGACCGAGGCTAAGCGACTACCCATGATGATACAACTAGCAAGTGGAAAAACCAAGATTGAAAACTAGGTTTCTTTTCCTCCGAAGAATATGATTTGTATTGTACTTCCATTCTTGCCACATTAACTAACATTAGTGACTCACTTTGCCTCGGTTTATTTTTTTGTTAAAGAACAGGCACCAACTAGATAATTTCTACAATATCCCTTTCAGTTCTAATTCTCTTTGAAGAGAAATATAATTCTCTTTAGTCACAGTATCTCCGCCAAGGCTGAAAAAATATATTTATATCATCTATCAATTCATTCCCCCCACTTTTGTTATTATTGTTTTTTTCTGTATGCCTAGGCCTCCTGGGTCCAGCATCCCTGTCTCCCTGTCAACTTTTCAAGCAAAGTAATGCATTTCATTACATTTTGGACGCCACACCAGTTTAATCCCATTGATAGAGGGCTATGCAATCAAGCTGACAGTTGGATGATGATTTGAATCGTCCCTGACTCATTACTTTGTGAAGGATTTGGCATGCCAATCAATGGGGAATGATGTGCCATGCCTTGAAGAATGACAGTAATCCATTTTCCACCAGTTGACGTGATGAGTCCTTGACAGACTCGCAAGTTATAGGGCCAAAGCCAAACATGATTTGGCACATGGCTCCCAGCACTGCCATTTTGCAGACCCTGGGGGTATTTATCAAAGCGGTAGCCTTCTTGTCTTCTGCTGTCAGCGGCCACACATTCTCAGGAGGCAGTCAATCTTTAATAGGCTTTTGCAGGTGAGGAATGGGGCAACTTTCTTGACCTCACCTGAAATACTTATTCAAAGTGTGTCTGTAAAGAAATAAATTGGACCTCCTAATTACTCCCACCCGTGCTGACACACCTAAATTTATACACATGAATGAGAGCTGTCTTTCAAAGTAGTCATTTAGAGAGTAGATACATTTATTCTAATATGGCTGTCAGCATTCAAAATACATTTTGAATTTCTCTTTTGAAATTTTCTTCAGAACTGGTTTTTAAGTTCCACTAACTTCAAAGGACAACTGTTTTGAGGTCAGAATTGTAACCTCAATTTGCTCATGTTCGTGTTAATCTAATTTGCCTTTTCCTATTTCTCAAAGAAATTCATTCTTAGGGCACTGAGAATATTCATAAGAAGTACTTTTGGGTTCAAATAAAAATCCAAAATAAACTTCAGAAATTTTTCTAACAATATTGGATCATTGGATTAACAGTCTGTGTTCCTAAAGTGGTTGGTTTGAAAGCATTGATACGACTGATTTTAATATATAATTTCCCATATTTTTAAAGCGTTAGTAACAAATTTCGAATACAGGAAGTTAAGCACAGTCTGAGTACTTTAAAAAATTTCACAAGCTACCCCCTTTCTCCATGTCATTGCCTTACTTGCAGAATACTCTGGAGCATACTACCCTACCATGAACAATAAAATCCATGTTTTCCCACACTTCCTAAAACAGTTGACAGGTATTCTTACACATTGCAGACATTTGTTTATTATCTTCTGGATATTTTGGTCAGAGAAAGAGAAAAGAATTCTCTACAAGAAAAACCTGAGATTACTCCAAAAAAAAAAAAAAAAAAGGCAGGGTCTCTGACCAAATAACTTAAAGAAAAACTCACCATGTCTCAAACTGTGTCCATGTATGCTGGGCTTTCAAATCAACATTTTAGTGATCTGCACTTAAATATGAACAAATGGTCAGGGACCATTTGACATTTGAAGAAAATCTTAAAATGAAAGACAGAGGCCAAAGCAGAAAAAAAAGAAAAAAACAGATACAAAAGAACTTTGAAAAACTGATAAAACTGGTTGCTTCTGGAGAGAGAAACTATAGCTCAGAGAAAAAGATCGGAGGGTAACATTTCACTATATGACTTTTTAACAATTTTTTAAAAAGGTATCAGCATTATTGAGAAATAATTGACATACAAAAAACTGCACATATTTAAAGTATACAATTTGATAAGTTTTGACATTTGCATGAAACCATGAAACGTTTCATGGTTTCCTCGTGTCCTTTTGTAATTCTTCCCTCATACATACACACCTTATCCCAAAGCAACCACTGATCTGATTTTTGTCACTATAGATTAGTTAGCAATTTTTAAAATTTTATTTAAGTGGACTTACGTATTTACTCTTTCTTGTCTGACTCTGTCAGTTAGTATATAATTATTTTGAGATTTATAGAAGTTGTTGCCTTTGTCAATAGTTCATTCATTTTTATTGTGGAATGGTATTTCACTGTATGGTTACACTACAATTTATTTATCCAATCACTTGATAAATATTTGGGCTGTTTTCAGTTTTTCCACTTTTAAAAATAAAGCTGCTCTGAACATTTGTGTACGAGTCATTTGTGTGGATATGAGCTTTAATTTTTTTCTTGTCCCAGTACTGAGAGGTAGAATGACTAGACCGTACTTTAGATGTATGTTTAACTATTTAACAAATGCTAAACTATCTTCTCAGGTGATTGTACCATTTTAGATTTTCGCCAGCAGTGTATGAGAGTTCTGTTTGTTCCATATCCTCACAACACTTAGAATAAGAAGTCTTTTTAATTTTTGCCATTCTAATAGGTAAGTAGAGATATTTCATTGTGTTTTTAATTTTCACTTCCATAAAAACTAATGATGCAGAGAATCTTTTTATGTATTTGTTTACCATCCATGCATCTTTGAAGAAGTATCTCCTCCAATCTTTTGTCCATTTTTTTAAAAATCACATTTTTTGTTTTCTTGTTAATTTTTGAGAATTCTGTATATATTCTCGATATGAGCCTTTATCAGAACTATGATTAACAAGTAATTTCTCCCAGTCTTTCAAAGGGAAAATGTTTTTCAATTTGATGAAGTGAAATTCATCAAGTTTTCTTTTCTGGATTGTGCTTTTGGAGTCATTTCTAAGAAATCTTCCCACAACCCAGGATCACAAAGGCTTTCTTTGATGTTTATTTCAAGAAGTTTTATAATTTTAAGTTGCACATTTAAGTTTATAATACATTTTGAGTTAATTTGAGGTATGGATCCAGTTTCTTAATTAATTAATTTATTTTTTTGTCATACAAATATCCAACTGTTCCAGCCCAATTTGCTGAAAAGACTTTTCTCACTATACTACCTTTGCATGTGTCTCAAAAATCCTCTTTTATATATATATATATATATATACATATATATATGCAGTTCTAATTTTAGACTCTATGTTCCCCTGAACTATTTGTTTATCTTGATGCCAATACCCCACTGTCTTGATTATTATAGTTTTATAACGTGTCTTGATATCAGGTAATATTAATCCTCCAGCTTCAATCTTCTTTTAAAAGTTCTTTGGGAATTCTAGATCTTTTGCATTTCTAATATGGATTTTAGATCAGCTTTCTAGTTTCTACAAAACCCTGCTGGATTTTGATTGGGACTACTTTGAATTTATAAATCAATTTTAGGAGAATTTACATCCTAACAATATTGATTCATCTGACCCATAAACATGGTGTATCTCTCCATTTATTTAGGTTGATTTCTCTTAGCAACATTTTGTAACTTTCAGTATACATGTCTTGCTAGCTTTGTCTCTAAGTATTTTGTATCTTTATACTATTAAAAATGGTATTGTTTTATACTTCAATTTTGATGGTTTGTAACTAGCATATGAAAATATAGTTGATTTTTGCATATTGACCTTGTATCATACAAACCTGCAAAACTCACTTATTTTAGTTGCTTTTTGGAAATTTCATTGAATTTTCTACACAGATGAAAACGTTGTTTGCAAATAAAGACAGTTTTACATCTTCTGTGTCAATCTGGATAACTTTTATACCTATTTGTGCTACATCGAACTACTTAGACTAGAACCTCCATTACGATGTTGAATAAAAATGGTTAGCGGAAACCTTCTTGTCGTATTTCTATTCTTAGGGAGAAGCATTTGATCTTTCACCATTAAGCATGATGTTAACTGTAGGCTTATAGTAGATGTCCTTTGTCAGTTTGGGGAAGTTCTCTTCTATTCCTAGTTTGTTGAGAGTTTTAATCAGAAATGGATTTTGTCAAATGCTCTTCTTTGTGGCTACTGATATGATCATACATTTTTCTTTTTCTTGCTATGGTAGATTACATTAATTTTTAGTGTTAACACAAGCTTGGAATTCCTGAAATAAATCCTAGTTGGTCATGATAATATTGTGTGTGTGTGTGTGTGTGTGTGTGTGTGTTGAGAGAGAGAGAGAGAGATGAGTTTTATTTGTTAAAATTGTGTTTAGCAGTCTCTCTAGGATCCCAATGTTCTTATTGGATTTTGGTATTCTTTTCATGCAATCTCTTTGTCAAGTTTTGCTGTCTATAGAAATTCTTTTGAAATCACTTCCTGCATTTCTGATATTTATATTATTTTATTTTCTGTATTTTTTCTTATTAGTCTGTCTAGAAGTTATTAATATATGCTTTTATATCTCAAAAAAAACCAAACCCATTTTTAGTTTTACTTATTTCTCTAGTTTTCTTCTCATTACTTTCCACTCTGATCTTTATTATTATTTCCTTTATTCTGTTTAATTTACACTTAGTTTACTATTCTTTCTCTGATTTCATACTATAAAAGATGAGATCATTGATCTGATGCCTTTCTTTTTTCTCTTACAGGCATTTAGTGCTATAGATTTCCCCCTAATTATTGCTTTAGTGGTATCCCACGAATTCTAATGTCTTTACATTTTTATTCAGTTCAAAATACTTTCTAATATCCCTTTTGATCTCTTTTCTGACACATGAGCCTTTTAGAAATAGTTATTTAGTTTTCAAATATGTCAAATGATTTTCCAGGCATTGTTTTATTTAATTCTAATTTAATTTTATTGTAGGCCAAGAATATACTTTATATTTGAATTCTTTTAAATTTTTTAAGACTTGTTTCATGAACCAGAATATTTTACATCTTGGTAAACATTCCATGTGCACTTGAAAAGAATGTTTATTCTTCTGTTGTTCATTAGAGTGTCCTATAAGTGCCATTTGGTCGAGTGAATTGATTTCAAGTCTTCTGTATATTTACCTATTTTCTGTCCACTTGTTCCACTAATTGCAACAGAAAGGTATAAAAACTTTTGACTATATGCACAGATTTTTATATTTCTTCTTGTAGTTGTATCAGTTTTGCTTTATGTGGTATTTTTTTTATGTGTTACCTGTTTCTAGGTATATACATATTTAGAATCACTGTTCATCTCATGACTTTAACTCATTATCATTTATATAAAATGACCTTCTCTATCTCTAGTAATATGCTTTGCTCTGGAATCTACTTTGTTTGATATTAATACCGCCACTCCAGATTTTTTTTAAATTAGTGTTAGTGTGGTATATCTTATCTCACCCTTTTGCTTCTAATCTATTTTGCATCTTTTATTTAGAATGCACGTCTTGTAAGTAGTATATAGATGGGTTTTGCTTTTTATTTATTTTTTTAAATCCAATCTCACAGTCTCTGCCTTTCAATTGGAGTGTTTAGAACATTTGCATGTAATGTGATTATTGATTTCTAATTTTGGTTTTTGTTTTCTATTTGTCCCGTTTGTTCCTTGTTCCCTTTTTTTTTCTTTTTCCTCTGCTTTCTTTTCCATTAAATATTTTATTATATTTCATTTATAATTTTTGGTGGCTTGTTATCTAATATTCTTGACTCTGTCATTTTGATGGTTGTGTTAGGTTTCATAGGATACATTTTTAATTTATCATAGTCTTTCTGTAAATGATACTGTATTAATTCACATGTAGTACTAGACTATTACAATAATATACTTCTCATTCTCTCCTCTCAGTTACTGTGCTATGGTCATGCATTTCACTTTATGTTATAAATACCTCAGTTTCCATACTATGGTTGTACATTTTACTTCCTTTCACATTATTGTTATTTTTGTTTAAACAGCAAATTATTGTATGAAAATATTTAATCTGGAAATTGTTATTCTTGTAGCCTGTAAAAATAAGGAAATCATACTGTTAATGATAATGACTAACATGTCTGAGCATGTATTGTGTGACAAGGACTGTGCTAGGTACCTACTTACATTATCTCAGTTCAGGTACCATGCTGTTATTTATTTTTATTTTGTTGATGAGAAAACTGAGCCATAGAGAACATAAATAAGTAGCTTTAGGACATATGGCCAGAAATAGCAGAGGCAGGGTTCAAGGCAGGCCTCTCTGATCCCACAGTGGACACCTCAACATGTGAATTAATTGCCTTTTTTAGAAACATTCAGTTTCAGTCATTGATCAAAATTGTGCCAGTTCCTTTGTCCTTCCCATATGCTAATAATGAGCTTTTAAAATAATTCCACTAATTTGACCATATTTTTTTTTCTCATCTGTGCTCTAATTTGTATCACTTTATTGTGACTTTTCCCTTGAGTTTGGGTTAAAATTCTTGATTTTACTTGAAGTTTGCTAAAAGTATATTAGAAGAAAATGCCAGCTAAGTGGCTTAGTAAAGGCATTCATTTTCCTTTCTCATAATAAGAAAAGTGTGAAGATTTGGGAGAGCCAAGGAAGAAGTGCGTGTTGATGTGGGAATCTGGAGAGAGAAATGAATGGAAGCAGAGGGAAAATGGTACAAAGGAATAACACAAAGAAGGTAATGGGTGACTAAAGTAGCACACACAAAGACAAAGGAATAGAGGGAACTAGGAATAGGTAGGGTTCCAGACCCAAAGAGAGATGGAAACGGGGCCAAATGGTTGCACCAATTTATGCACTGATGTAATTTAGATATTTTAGATGAAAACAGCTTTAAGTATATGCACCATTGTTTTGTATATTCTGAAACAATGAAAATAATTCTGTATCTTTCTCCCCTCCACCCACCCCCCCATTTGAAGTTGATTATACAACTTTGTCTTTGCAGAGTGGTGGAAAAAGGACTATACACTTTCACTACACATCTGAAAATGTTCTGCAAAGCAAATGTAAGATTGCCCTCCCTCGTGTCATTTAAATATTATAAAATTCTCATGAATAAGATAAATTGGGAATGACAGAAGAATCTACTAAAACCTTTGCATAGCCAGTTAACTAGGCAAAGATCTGTCACTTGTCAAATTTTAGAGATTTATTCATTTTTTTTCCCATATCCCTCCCCCTCCTATCCAAGGTCGGAATTGTAAAGATTCATTTGGCACTAGAATCTTCAAGGACAGATGCTACAAACTTCTATCCCTTTATTAAAAAGTCCTGGTGTTATATTTTTAACTGAATTTCATATACTAGGGATGGGACCGTCAGACCCTTTTATTGCTTTGCTGATCTCTTGCATTATATCCTCTCTCTAAAAAGGCTCCGTGGCCTAAATTTTTCTTCTTTCAACTCTTTTGATTCAACATGAGGGACAACTCAGGATATCTGGTTTTATATAAAAGATAATAAATGCATACAAATAGATTGCAAGGTTATAAATCAATCAGGATTTTAAGATATATTGACCATGGGTATATTGCCAAGGTTTCATGTAATCAGCATGTGGATGGAATCATGAAACTTTCAGCCAATTGAGGCTGAAATATCATATTATTGTTACCACTGAGCTTTCATGAGATTATAAAATAATTTTATAGAAATACTAGCTGTAGGTTACATAAATAGCTGCCCATGTCATCATCCACATACACATAATCTGTCCAAGTCTCCAGTTTTGTTTCTACAAACCCACTTTTACCACATGATTCTTTTGCCAAAACGTTCCTGGAATTCCTTTTGTTTATAGAAATAAGTAAAACTCCCAGGTTTCTGTCATTTCACGTACTTGTTACATATTTTATTCTTCTCTTCCTTTAATGTTCTCCTCTAAGAAGACTAAAATGTTTACTACTCATCTTCCAAATGTAAACACTTAAAACAGTGTCAAAAACAGCCACCAAAAAAAAAAAAAAAAAAAAAAAGAGAAAAGAAAAGAAAAAAGAAACGAAGCCCCTTTAAATTCCTTTATACTTGCATGTGTTCAAATTGCCATGGGTTTTCACCTGGCTTCAGGCACTGTCCATGGCTTGGATCAGGGTTTCTCCTGATCCATGAGTAAACTCTCTATAGGATGGATATAAGGGAATTCCATGAGCAGTAAGACAACCTGGCCAATTTTCCATGTCATCAAAAGACCAGTGTTTGGATCCTGAAAGAGTGAGGTGGGTGACTGAGGATACCTACTTCCCGCTGGGAAATCTGGGCACGTCTCCTTCTTGGCTATGGTAAGATACTGTGTCTCACACCACTGATCACAGCCCTCAATAAGACTTCCATTCTCTGACCTCCTAAATCAGTTATTATTAGATCCACTTATTTGATGTTACTCATATGTCAGCTTCTGACAACTTTGCAGTTGCAATTTTTGTTAAACTTTCATTGTTATTTAGATTTCCAATGGGCTTAATTTCAATCTCCCACCTATATCCCAAACAATTTGAAGTTCCCAAGCCGTATTGATTATATGACATTTTGAAGCTTCCATTTTGACTTCAAGTACATTTTGATGTGGCTTAAAAGTAAACCTTACATTACAAGGGTGAGATTTGTGATAGAAGGTGGCCTTGGATAGGGATGAAGGATGATCAATTTAAGGGATCCTGTGAGGTTCAAAAGGGACGGCAGCAGGGTTAGGAACAGGATGTGATTCAGACATGAGACAAGACTCATAACTACATGTCATGCATAAATTTATTTAGGTAATCAAAATGTTTTGCTTTCATTATCTGGCTGTTTTGAATGCAATGTATGAAAATGGTACCAATAACAATGTCCAGCTTTGGAACATGCCCTAAGATTTTTGAACGTCTTCAAATTATAACTAGCTCCTCTAAAATCATGTATGACATGGAGTATTAACTGAATGACTATAGGGTCGTGGAGTAGAAACAATTTTTCCGTCATATCCATAGTTAAGGATTCATTACCTTGAATTACGTTTGCATTCTGGTCGAATGGTGTAATTGCTCAGCTGTAGTTAATGCTTCTTAGAATCATTCATGCTCTATTCTTAAACTACTCTAAAGCTGGGTGCAAAGATGACAGTAATGTGGGAATAATTAAGGAAACCCTAATGGAATAATTTCCCTAGGCCATTAAGACATCTGAGAATGGGGCAACCACATGTACATAACGAGAACATTGTGTCTCTCTGTTGCACATACAGGTTGTTGACTGAGTGCCTTGTTTTCTCTTAGTCTCTTAACTCATTGTTTCATTTGTTTCTGGGCATTTCTGTGTGGGTCTGTTGCAATCTTTATCCCCACCTCAGGTAAATCCAAGTAAAATTGTCTTGCTGGATGATAGGAGCACAGCTTTGTTTCATTTGGTGGCAGTGGGATTTAGATTCTGGGGAATCTGTTTTAAGGAGATTCAAAATTTCTCAGATTGTAGCTGCTGTTGCTTTGTAGAAACTTATGGAATTAATGATCAGTTGATATTCAGCATGTAGGGGTCCCTTAGTGGAATTTTAAACTGAGTTACTTTATTAGTCCCTTGTATATTTCCGGTGCCTTTGTGCAAATTTGAAAACATGCCTTCTCTCTGTGGTTGCATGGCTAGGAGAATGGTTAATCCCTTCCTGAGAATAAGAAAGGCGCACCTTCCTTCCGATGGTTTCCCCTAATACCAGGCATATAGCTTGGTGAGTCAGCACTCACTGTCCTGGCTGTACCCTGTGTGACACACAACCTGCACAGCTATATATGGCAACCCTGTCTGGTTAGTACAAAATTACAGTCACTAGTCACAGAACTTTGGTAATTTGTTGCTATATACAACATGTGTAAGTTGATTTATATAAACATTTATATATTGTTAGCTACATAAATATGTGTTTATTTTGTTTATGCACCACCCCTAAGCTTCTAGAAATACTTATAACAGGGTTATAATTACTAAGCTCCTGCAGGTGGCATATAAAACTATGAAACAAGGCAGCCATCGGTGGTTCTATGGAGAAATATCACAACCAAACTAAAGGGAAGTAAACAAATATGCAACTTATTTTTTAATGGATTTATGGTTATAGTCAAATGAGAATAAAAATGGAAGACATAGTGTGAACACGGCATGTCTTCCTAGTATGTAATGTACATTTCCTGCTTTCAGAGAAGGCACTTCCTCTAACAAACAGCTGCTCAGCGTGGTGTGCTCCAGCACGTAAGTCAATCGATGGTTTCTACATGTTCTGTCAACCACTGACCGTTTAATCACTGAGTTCCAAAGTAACTTTTGACCGACTACTTAGGGTTGAGCAATAAGTGTATTCAAAAGAAATAGAAATGGGTCCTTTTTCTTGAAGAATTTATATCTGGTTAGACACAAGATAACATAAGTCCTGCTGTAATTGAGAGTTAAATTGTATCATATTCTTGATGTCATTGCTAGAAACTGAGGAGATCAAACTCTTATGTGCTACATTTGTGGATGTCTAAAAGAACATTTGAATGATGATTTAACTTATTTGTATTGTTGATAGTTGCTAACTATAGACAGCTACATTGTCCCAGCTTTCCCTCTCTGGAATAGAGGAACAACAAAAGACCGGGCCACCCTGTCAATGCTTCCTCAAGTCTGATAACAGTGGTGTTTCTTTCCAATACCTGTTCAGAAAAGGAGCAGCTAATAGAGATAAAGGTAAGAAGAGCAGTTATTTCTCCAGGTGTGTGTGTGGGGTGGTGTATAGTAGAAATATTGAACTGTTAGAGCTAAAAGATACCTTAGAGATGGTCACATCTTACACCACCATTTTAAGGATAAGGACACAGGTACCTTGGGGGTGACAAAATGATTTGCCCAAGGTCACACATTTTAACCTTCAACTTAGAGAAACTATTGTCACTATCGATAAAACCCAACTTAGTACTATTCCAAAGGGCCAGAACTCTGCACCACACTTTCTTTTTCTTTTTCAATATCATCATAATCTGCCACTCTTTACTGTGGTGCCTCAGGAAGAAGCGAGGGAGTCTTAAAAACCACCCAGCTCTCCAGATTCAATTGGCAGGTTAATCGAAAACAATTTTTTTATAGCACAATAAAGGACCTAGGAACAGTGGAACATTAATATTTGTTTCCCAAAGAGTGGACCCTGAGAGAATAAAGCTGCATGCAATTGAATTACGGTACCCATAGTGTAGAAGATGCATTTTACATTGCTTCATTTTATGCCACCATTAATCAGACAGCCAAGAGCAAAGCCTGCCTCAGCAACCACTGCCAAGGCACCCCAAGAGGGATGTCACCCCCACATCCTGGGGGAAGCAGGCAGCTTTCCTAAGTAACTTATGTGATTACAATATAGTTTTCATGATACATTCTTAATAAAACAAAAGGTGGCCTTCTGACAAAAATATCATCTGGTTTTTATAATGTAAAATACAGCAATTTTATCAGCATTAACACTGATTGGCTGCCATTAGCCCCTTGCCTTCTAATAAAATTTATGATACCTTTCAGGAGCCCAATTTGATAGAAAGTGAAGTGATTGCACCCTGCTTAGATATCTCTCTCTGGCATCTATTCCAACAATAATGCAGTAATTTTATGCATGAAATAGCACAATTGGCATAAATAGTTATAATACCAAGTGCTGTCTAAGGAAACTGGCTGGTGGAAAATTAGAAAGCGCTTCACACTTTTGAAACAGGTAATTAGGATTTTTCTTCATGCTCATACAAGGCAGACTGGAGTTTCATTTTATATTTCATGTTTCATTAAAATATAGGTGTTAAAAATAAATGTTGAATTTAAAACTGCATATATTATGAAATTGAAGGTATAGCACATGGTAGGGGTGCAAAGTGTGCAGTGGGACCTTGGGAGTGTTATATTTAGTTACAGTGGGAATGTTTTTTTAAAGAGTTTGGACAGGTAATAGAGCCTTGTTTCAAGCATGTTACTTTGAAAAGGATTGATTTAGAAATAAGTTGCATTTAATCACCAGGTCTTTAGCCCAAGAAGCAGTATGCTGCCTTGATTTAAACTCTAACTGAGGATGATCTTCTTTTAATTGGCAGGCGAAGGTAGGCTTTGGGTCATGCGGGATTCGCTGAGCAGTTTTGAACTTTGCATTGGGCTCAACAGCTCCCTGTCTATTCCACATTTCCATCCTGACCTTGGCTGCTCATTCAGACCTGAGTCAACCCCCAAAGGAACCTTTGTGATTCTCTTGAACTGTGCTGTGGTTTTGGGAGGTGGGCAAAAAGCTGTAATAACACCATTGTATTAACCTCCACTTATGACCTAGCCAAGTGCAGGCTTTTAAGTTTTCCCAGCTGTGTCATTAAATTTGTTGCAAGGCCCCACTGACATGACACCATCACAATCCCAGCCACAGACTAATGACCACAGTTGTGAAGGCAGCATGTTGTAGAAAAGAGTACATAGGGCTAAGAGTCCAGAAAACTGGGCTTTTGTCTTCCTGTTTTCCCATATTTACCCATGTGACATCGGGCATGGGAATGAACCTTTGTGGGCCTGAATTTCTTCACCTGTAAAATAGGAACCGCGTCCTCATTCTCTGTCTTAGAAGTTTGTTATGAAAATAGAGATTGGAAAACAAGTAGATAAGATAAAACACAGCACTCCACTGACATACAGTGTATTGCAACATTCTGATAAAACTATACTTTGTCCAGAAGCCTTTTTTGGCTGCTCAGGAACAAATGAGTTCCATGAAAGAGAGGCCAGATTGGAGATCAAATTAACCTAAATTCTGTGTGCTAGTGGGACAGCTATCCAAGAATGTTGTCACTGCTGTAGCTTTTGGTACTTCAAAACTCAGCTCCCTCCCTCCCTTCCTCTGGGACCTCAACTCATCTATGTTCCAGGAAAGTATCGCAACTGGCTTGCATTTTCGTAATGGGTTAGGGGAATGTTGTTCATTTACCTGTCCCTACTTACACATTATCAATTATTTAACTTGGGTTAGAAAAAAGGAAAGTTGACTCATAGCTGGATTAAGAGGGATCTGATAATGCCACAACCCCCAAACCAGTAAACTTATCTCTTTCTGATCTCTCAAAAATTTTCTGAAATAATCAAAAAAAAGCTGAGCCAGGAACTGGTGGAAAGGATAAAGTGAATCTGGTTTTAGAGATAGGTGGACAGGCAAAAGCCAAGACTGAGACCTTGTGGGGCAGAGGGAGGTATGGGCAAATGGAGATGGCCAGCAGGTAAAAACTCCTGTGGTCAAGAATGTACGACACTGTAATGAGACACGGTGATGATGTAATGCCACGTCCAAAACATTGCATGCCAACAGATGATGTTTAATCAGTTGGAATAATGGGAAGAAAATATTTAAAAAATTAAATTCTTCTTTCTTGAGCTTTAAAAAGTACATGCATTTATCCAAATGACTTAAAAATAAGTCCACACAAAAACTTGCAAACAAATATTTATAATAACTACAGTCATAATTTCTAAAACTTGGAAGCATCCAAGATGTACTTCCATAGGTAAATGTATAAACAAACTGTGGCACATACATACTGTGAAATATTGTTTAATGATAAAAAGTAATGAGCTATAAAACCTCAAAAAGACACAGAAGAATCTTTAATGCATATTTTTAAACGAAAGAAGCCAGTCTGAAAAGGCTACGTGCTGCATAATTCCAACTCTACGACATTGAGGAAAAGACAAAACTGCATAGACAGTAAAATGATCAGTGGTTGCCAAAGGTTTGGGGAGAGAGAAGGAGGCTTAAACGGGTTGATCAAAGGGGATATTTAGGACAATAAAACTATCCTAGGGTGTGCTGGCTCTCAGTGGTAATCCCAGCTACTCTCGGCTACTTGGGAAGCTGATGTGGGAGAATTGCTTGAATGCAGGAGTTTGAGACTAGGAAAAAAAGAAAAAAAGATTGTAAAAACTATTCTACATGGTACTACAATGGTGGATACATGCCATTATAAATTTCTCAAAAGCCGTAGAATGTACAACACAAAGAGTGAACCTTTATGTAAACTATGGTCTAGAGTTAATAATAATAATAGTGTATCATTATTGATTTATCAGTTGTAACATATGTTCCACACTGATGCATGATGTTAATAATAGGAGAATACAAAAAGCAGGAGAAGTGGAGACTATAAGGAAATTCAGTACTTTCCACTCAATTTTTCTGTAAATCTCAAGCTGATCAAAAAAATAAAGTCTATTACTATCATTATTTTTAGAGATGAAATCTTGCTATACTGCCCAAGCTGGAGTGCAGTGGCTATTCACAGGTGTGACCATTGAACATTGCAGCTTCAAACTCCTGGGCTGAAGCCATTCTCCTGCCTTAGCCTCACAAGTAGCTGGGACTAGAGGCACCAGCCACTGTGCCTGGCTATTTTTTTATAGTACATGCAAAATAAAGAGAATGATATTTTTGTATAATAAAAATATTTTTTCTTTCAATTTGTGTAGATATGAGAGCAAGCTGTGTCAATGATTTAGGAAGATATTAGAAAATACTCTCATAATTTAAGATGTATGAGAACCATACCATACAAAGAGCAACTGCATTTATTGTGATGAAGTAAAATTGTAAAGTCCCTGGCAGTTATTCTAGTTTTCAATAGAAAATCATAAAACGGGGAACAAATTCAGCATTGCTAATAATCTCACTGTAAATTCTGTTCATTATCCCTATCATATTTTCTAGTGATTGCATTGTAAAGACGTGGTCTACTAATATAATAATATATTCACACTCTCAAGAAATTCTGCAAAAAAAAATCTGGTCTATCAGAGAGGTGATCATCTAGAGGAAATTGGGGACAAATGCTATTTTCATTAAACTTTATCGACATACTATGTTCCAGGCAGAAGTCACTTTATGTTATAGTGATTGTACATCCATAATTAAGGCAACTTGTCCACCAAAATTTAAGAGATGTTTACAAAAGCTGTGGAAACTAACAGTTCTTTTTTCTCTTTATCCTTGATTCTACCAGTAAGATGATCTTTCTAAATCACAAAGCTTATCATATTTTTTCTTCCAAGTTGTGGAAGGAACTCATGCCCCCAGGAGATAATGTTATGGAAAAACATGTCACCCTTCTTCCTCCACATTCTCTCACTCACTCCTTCCTGAAGAAGGAAGGGGAATGATTAGATGATTGATAAAATTGACAGAAGAGCCTGTGCCTCAGCCCTTTCCCTTTCCCATTTTAGGATCTGTCTGGCTGCAGGATGAACATAGCCTTGTCAGATTGTGTTTCTTGTTTTGAGAAACTTTGAGTAGAATTATTTTGTTTGATTCACTACAATATCCATAGCATCTGGAACCTGATACATGGCAGATGCTCAATATTTTTTGGGTAAGTAAATGATTAAACACAATAACGTGAGGGTCAGTGATTCCAGGTAAGTGTATCAAAGCTGAGACACAAATTCTCCCTGGAGTGGGTAGTCTGGAGCTTCAGATTAGAAGGGAAAGTACTAGAAAGTCTGAATCTGTCCACCCTTCTGAGTGACATTCTCTGATACAATTTTACTAGTTAAAAAGTGGAGACTGGATCATCTACGTGACTCCTGTCTTTTTATTTCAATCCGGTTCATAACTTGCAGAAAATAGGACATGATATAATTGTGTTCTCAAATACCAACATTTGTTTCCTGCTTGAAACTAATAGTTTCAATTTGTCTATAGCATCAAGTTCAAATTTATATGATGACCATAAGTGACTTTCATCACCTTCACATAATTATCATACAGGAAGAAAAGTTGGGTAACTGAAAGACTCAAACCATTAAGGATAACCTGGATGAATAGAGAAAGATTGACAAGAAATATGTAAGAGAGTAAAGTTGACAGATGTTTCAACAATGCATATGATAAAATCTTATTAAAAAAACCTTATTGTTCAAAAATATCTATATTATATAGCAAAATATTGACATGATATGTCAATTATATATACTATTATTGCATATTTTACATGGACTCTTCATCTTCTATCAATTTTAAACATCATTATGTCTGACATATTTTTGCAGTTTCAAGACAGTTCAGTTTAAGCTCAGATATCTGGTGACCTGTCCAAATGGTTGTGTAACTAACATGAATTTAAGCTCTAATTTAGAAGAAAAACGCTTTTATAATTCCATTAAATTAGTGCAGAATATGCTTTTTAAAGGAATAGACTCATGCCACAGGGGATTGTTTTCAGATATCTAAGATCCAGGAAGTTACTGCAAACTCTCTAAGTTAAGGAACATAGCAAGAATTTACTAAAAAGAGCCCATTTTATTCCATTTATAAGTAGTCATCACACTGATTCACTTTGAAAATTAGCAATGTGCCTTATACTTTGAAGAAGGAGAAAATGATCAACAGAGGAGGGAATTTTCACAGCAAGAATCAGAAATTCTTGCTACATCAATTTTAGAGAGCAAGCGACATACATATTTTGCTTTAAGAGTCAATTTTTTGCCAAAGAGCAAAGTTCCTGTATCTAAGACCGAAGATAGAGAGAAAAAAATCCTGATTTTTAGCCTGAAAATTTATTTATTCATGACTTCATGTACTTAATGCATGCCTATTGGGAAGAACAGTGGGAACATGATAAAAATGTAAGACAAACTTACTCAGGTTTGAAAATTTGCTTTGTTAATGATTTATTTCACAATTTATTGACCCCTCCTTTCCAGAATTTAGTTCCCCTGTTTTGTAAGTTAAAGATAATAAGGACTTTATCTTGTTATGGTGAACATTAAATAAGGTATTATATAGAGAGTCAAGTACAGTGCAAACAGAAAATCATTCTTTTCTGTCTCCTTTTCTCACTCGACTCTTCCCCATCTCCTTGTTCTAAATGTTAGGGAACCAGATATTTTATTGCCCTTAAGGGTTGACAGTTTAATGGAAGAGCCAGGTAATTCGAAAGAAAATGCACTCATCAATGTAATAGGTGCTATGTATAGGATTCTGTATGAAAATCTAACTGCCTGGAGCTTCCAGAGAAGACTTTATGCAGGAGATATTGCAAAGGTAATGACATACACTGAGGTAGAGGAGAGAGAAAGCCTGCTAAGGCCCAGAAACTACGGTGGGTGAATATAATCAGAATATAAGGTGTTTGTAGATGAGTAGTAGGAGCTGCAGCAGGGAAGACAGACTGGAGCCAAGACATGCGATGACCCAGAGTGTCATGCTAGAAGCTGGATGTTTTTCTCTGTGGGAAGTGGAGATTCACAAAAGCCTATAAGCAGAGATTAGTTATGTCAGATGCATTTCATTAAGAGTACTTTTGTGATCATGTGGAAGGTAGAATGAAAACTTATAAGGAATCAGTTGAATTAGTTCAGGAAATTTCCTCAACAAGAGAAATGGAGATAAGGAAAAAGAAGTTGAAAGATATTTAAAAGGTATAAGAGATAGCTATATGGAATTGGAAATGTTATGAGAGGGCACCCAAAAATACACCTTTTGCTAAAGCAAAAAATACGATGTTTTGAGGATTGGAAGTGATTGGGGAAGCCTACTGACATTACACATTAGTGCGCTATCTCCCCAAAATTACCAAAGCCACAAGCAGAAATGGATATTCTTTTGCCATGGTTGCCTCTATTGCTAAAGGGGAAACTTTAATATTATTCATAGCTCTACTGGGTAATCTCTATGTGAAATGCCATCAGACAAAACCTAGCAAGTTAAATGAAGAATATGGAAAGAAGAGTTTTATGACTGCTCTCTGACAGTATATGGTGATACAGATCCAAACATTTGTGGAAGTAGAGCATAGACATGATTCGCTTTCTTCTCCTAATGTAGTTAATATATACTGGAGTGTGGTTAATTCATTTTTTTCTCAGATATGTCTTCCTTTGTAAAATTCAGAGGAGACCACTGTTTGACAAATATGTTGATGTAGGCAATCGTGACTCCTCTCTTCACATGACTGGCTCTCCCCTGCCTTGCTCCTCCCCTTTGGGATCCCTCAAACCAGGTGATCTGACCTCCTTTCTGGCCTGGAGATTGGGTAAAATGGTGCACTCGGTATACCAAGGAGACCTTCTTGCACATTAGATATCCAAAACAGATTTTCCCCCCTCAAAATGATTTTCTGTTGCAATTTTCTATAATCTCCAATGTTAAATCCATATATTTTTCTTAATATTAGAAGTCAACATCCTGGAAGTACTAATGAGATATGCGATTACTGCTATTTAACGTTACGGTTTACTTAATCTTCTTTCCTTATCAGAATAATTTCTGAGACATTGCTATCTTTTGTGGCTGGTGCTTTTTATGGCCTCCATGTGTGTAAGCTTAGCCCCAGAACCAAGTAAAGGAAAGATATTTCAGATGATATTAGAGTATTTCTACTTCTTGGAATCAGAAATAATCGGAAGTAGCCCTTAATGCTTTAGAGACACTGTACTCTTTTAGTTTTTAACTTTAAAACACAACATGAGGATCTAAGAGATAGGAAAGTAGGCGTGGATTCTAACCTCAAGGAATTTTACCATTTAGACAGGATAAAACTATATATTTTTTACTTATATATATATATATATTTTATATATGTGGCATATATATGGCATCTGTATAACAACACACAATTTTGCATGATCAACTGCCAGATTATGTGGATATATGCTAAATAAAAGTATATAGAGAAAAAATGAATACATCTCAAATAATTATATAACAAAGCAATGTTAAGCTACAACTTGCAAAACAGAGCTGTTCAGAGATAAGAAGAAACCATTTATTCACTCATTTACTGGAAAAACCAACATCTATTACGAGGTGTCAGAGACTGTTCTATGCACTGGAATGCAGTGGTGAATGAGCTAGAAAAATCTCCTGACCTAATGAGTTTTATAGACTAGAAAGAAGAAAATAAACAAATACTTATGTAATATATTTTGGGACAGTGATGTGAGGTAAAGTGGCAAAGCATGAATGACACTTAGTTTTAGAACTGACTGAATTGTGGGACTGTTTATGAAGAGGGGAAGAATTGGATTCAGATAGGAGTGTGAGGTGGTAAAGACTTGGGTATTCAACCATGTTTAACTCAGTGTTTGTTAATCATTCAACTCTAGAGTTGAATGAAAAAACCTGAGTTGGAGACATCACTGTGAAGGTGTCAATGAATGGATGATGCTTAAAGCCATGGTCTGGATGGATATTCCAAGGCAGAGAGTGATTATTGAGAAGAGAAGAGAAGAGAAGAGAAGAGAAGAGAAGAGAAGAGAAGAGAAGAGAAGAGAAGAGAAGAGAAGAGGAGGAGAAATTTAATCCTAGTTGGAAAGATGAGGACACATTAGCCAAGGTGTCTGGGAAAGCAACCGGTGAGGTAGGAGATATACCGGGAGGGCAAGATGTCTCAAAAGCCAAGTGAATAAAGTATTTCAAGGGTGAGGGAGTGATTAACTGTGCCAAATGCTACTATAGAGTAGAAAAAGATTGGAACTGAGAAATGAGCAATGGATCCAGCAACACGGAGTTTTTTGATAGCATGACAAGAACATGTTATTGGGGTGACTGAATGAAAGCTTAACAAGAATGGCTTTGAAGATCAAAATGGAGTGGAGGAAATGAAAAGAAGGGGTACAAGCCATTATTTCCAGGAGTGTTCCTATGATGAGTAGCAGAGACATGCATAGGGGAATGTGGGGCCAATAAATTGTTAACATGAGAGATATTGCAGCTAGCGTATAGACTGATGAGAACAAACAGTGCAAAGTGATTGATGGTGCAATAAAGAGAGACAAATCAAGTTGTAAGAACAAAGCCCTTTGTGTATTTTAGAAATGATGGGATCCAGCATGGAAGAGGAATGGTTGGATTTCAGTGTGAACAGGAAAAATTCATTCACTGTAACAAAATAAAAGCATTGTAAAATGAAAGTACAGATATATTGGTGGCTTTGGTGAAGGGAGTTCAGAATGTTGTTCTCTTCTGATTTCTCTGTTTTCTCACGGAAATAAAAAGTAAAGTCATCAACACAGTAAGGAGAGTGAAGATATGTTAGAAGTTTGAGAAGAAAGGAAGACTTATGAAAGTGTTCTTTCCAAATTGAGGAAATTTGGAGAGTGAAGGAACTAGGGATATATAGAAAGACTGCAGGGACATTGTAAGAGCCCACAGGAGATGGGTAGTTACAAACTTAAAATGAAACCAATTGGAATGATCATGTTTTTTCCAATCCACATTCCATAGCTTTAGTGCACATGTGGGATAGCTGAGGAAATAAGTTTTATCAAGGAGAGAGGGCAGGGCAAGGAAAATGAGGTTATTTGCAAGGGAATGAGTAAGTAACTGACCCTGGAGCTGAGGCAGGGGGAGTAGGAAAGAGAAGACAAAATAATAATAATAATAATGATAATAGGGTCTTTGTCATACAGATATGGCAAGGGTAAAAAAAAAAAGAAAAGAAAAGAATAAAACAAAAAAATAGGGTCTTTCATAATGAAAAAATGAAGGGCTATGTATTGGAGAACAGTGCTGATGGATTGTTGGCTTGGAGATAGTGGCATAAATATGTTGGGGATTTATGAAATAGGCTTACAGGTAAAATTTTTGAGGGAATGAATGATGTTACTGGTAGATCAAAGTCTAGGATGGGATATGAGAGTGGGGGGGCTTTATTGAGGTGGGAAATTCATATACTCAGTTTAATTATGTGTAGTTTGAGATCGGTTATAATTTGGAAAGGTATGTGTGAGCAAACATGGGAATCAGTTGATTAAGCCCAGATCTTTATTTAAAGAAGTAAAAAGGATTTTAATGAAGACAGTTAGATAGGACCTTGACACCTGAGTCATAACAGTGGCATAAAAAGAATGGTCATTTCCAGTCCCAATCTCTCAGTAAAACAAATAAAAGCACCTGACATCACGAAAAAATACAAGATCCATGAAATACAGTCTAAATAATTTCTTTGTTTTCTCCTGTGATTTGCTAGCCTAACACCATTTTCAAGTATGGGAAGCATCTGGTTTGCTACATGTCACTGCAGGCGAATACACACTAGCTTCTAGCAATACTCTCTTATTTTTGAAGTCCTATCACCATTGCAAAAATCATAAATAACAATGGTTAATGTGGTATTCAGGAAGATACACCAAAGCCCTTCCCAAATTTAAAAGAAAAATGTTTACCAATCAACAGTGACTGAAAATACTTCAGGAATTAGCAAGAAAGATAGCAAGTTGTGTATCTTATTCTTTATTTCTTCAAAGTAAGTTTTAAAATGTTGACATATTTAGTCTTATTATTAAATAGTTCTTACTTGAGAGAGAATTTTTATAGAAAAACAAGTATCTCCCCTCTTTTATGTATTTCCATTTTTGAAACCTGGGTCTTTGTGTCATAAGATTCCAACCATAGACTCTCCCTCCCTGCCTTTAGCTGACAATAGAAGAACTCCCCGGTGCCAGACGTGTGCTTACGACTTACAAAGTGCGGACAGGTAAAGATACCCAGACGTGGAATCTCTACTTGCCAGAGGCTACTGATGACTGTTTTACACCAGACTAGTGATGAGCACAGGTTCATAAAAACAAGAACATATACTTGAGATAAAATAATATTCATTAATAAAAGAAAAAATTGCTGATAAAATTATGGTAATTCAAATGCTATATCCATATAGGGTTGTTTTTATAATATCACTTTTTTTTTTTTTTTTTTGATAAAGAGTCTCACTCGGGGCCCGGGCTAGAGTGAGTGCCGTGGCGTTAGCCTAGCTCACAGCAACCTCAAACTCCTGGGCTCAAGAGATCCTCCTGCCTCAGCCTCCCGAGTAGCTGGGACTAGAGCCATGCGCCACCATGCCTGGCTAATTTTTTCTATGTATTTTTAGTTGTCCGATTAATTTCTTTCTATTTTTGGTAGAGACGGGGTCTCGCTCTTGCTCAGACTGGTTTCGAACTCCTGAGCTCAAACAATCTGCCCGCCTCGGCCTCCCAGAGTGCTAGGATTACAGGCGTGAGCTACCGCGCCCAGCCTATAATATCACTTTTTATTCACTTAAAGAAATTAAATTTTGTTGTTTGAGAAACCATAATGAGTTTGAAAGAGCTAGTTTGGCTGTCAGGGTAAATAATTAATTAGGCTGTTTTGCCAGGTGCCTTCTGAGCAGACTTACTCTAGAAAGTACAATGAGACAGGCTGTACTGATCTCAAAGGGGACAGTGGCCCAAGTGAGGACAGTCGATTATCTTGTTCTACATTCTTCAAACTTGTTGAGTTCACACAATTTGACTGGCACCACATGTGCTCACTATCAAATTGGTACTAATTGATCACCACTTAAGTGCACATATGCAAGTAGCATTCATCGGGTGTCTGGCAGGAGAGGGAGAGAAGGAGGAGATGGGTAAATTCACACCTAATGGGTGCAGTGTGTGCTATCTGGGGATAGGCACGTTTGTAGCTATGACTCAAATGGTACAATGGCAATATATGTAACTTCAACATTTGTACCCTCATCATATTTTGAAATAATTTTTACAAAAAGGATATATGATTGGGCTGGAATTGGTCAGGGCTTATATGAAGAAAAACATGAATCTTGAACTAGAGTAAAATTTTATATACTAAATAGGTGGTTTTTGGACTGTGGGGGGGAGACACACATGCAAGAACTCATGTAATCAAAATTTGAATGTGAGGCTAGGCAAAGACTCTGCTCCATTCTCTGGAGCTTCTGGGCAGCTCAGAAGAGCACCTACCCTTCTAGTCCCACGATCAATAGAGGTTATATTTCTTCTAGAATAAATCACAGTCTGATTAAGAAGACTGGTTTTACACACACAAGAAGTCTTACATACCATGGGGATGATATTCCATTAAACAAACATATTATGTTTCTACCCTGAGGTTGGTTTTTAATTTTTTTTTAATGCAAACAACTTTGGGAGAGGGATCAGTTATGTCTGTAATCTAAGAGTAAACTAGTTTCTAAAATCACATTCCTTCTTGGCAGAAAAATAGCTACATGAGTGAATTTGGCATATGATGTACATGGCTTCAGAAGCTCAGGACTCAGGTGGCCCTGCCTGGCTTTACATCCCAGCTCTGCCACTTAATGAGCTCTGTCTCCAGGTAAATTCATAAATGACTTCAAGCCTGGTTTCCTTGATTCTTTAAAGTCAAGATAAAAATTGTAGCGAATTCAGGTTTAGTTGTTAGGATCAAAGAGGTAGCCTATGAAAAGTGTAGTTCCTGGTATATAACAAGCAATCTATAAATGTTTGCTATTATTATTATTTTATTAAGAGAAGTGAGAGAGAGCTAGAGAAAGAAAAGCGAAGGGTAAAAGGACTTAGGCATCAGAAATGTCCTAAGGATTCTGGAACAAAAGAAAAATAGGAAAAAACGCCTTGACTAACTTTGTCATTTTTCACTGGACTGACCCTGCAGTAACTCAGAGAAGTGTTTTGCTAATAGGCCATATGATTTCCTACCGGTATAATCTTTTGCCAATTAGTGGCCATAATATCCTGCACCTGTGGTATTCTAGAATGCCTCCTGTCCCTTTTGTTCCTCCTTTCCCCCTCATGGCTCTCTAAGAATTCTTGGAAAGTGCTCATTCCACCAGGCCCAAAGCCATCACCTCATGCAGCCAGGCCTTGCACGCTGCCCTGGGCCTGGGGACAGAGTGGGAGCAGGTTGCTGACCATCTGAGTGGTGCTTGTTGACTTATTTTCCCACATACAATTATCAGTCAGAGGCTGGCAGATGACCTCAGCATGGCCAAGAAAATTTACACCAATTTATTAGTAAAAGAAATGAAGCCAGAAAAAGCTGATGGTATGGACATTGTTCAGTTTCATCAGGAATTTCAACGCATTGTCATTGAAGCAATGCAACCAGACCAGCTTTCCCCTCTGTCTTCTCAAATGAGTTTCTAGCGAACTTGAGACTATAAAGCATCCCTGGGATTCTGCCTGATTTTTCTGGTCCAGGCAGCAGAATATTGTGTTTTACCCATTATGAGTGTGATGAAAATATTAGAGGTTATTTTTCCTCTTCACAGGAGGAGATGAGACAACTCAAACCACTTGAAAATATTTATTTAAAAAACAATAATATTTCATTTTAAGTTTGCTGTTTTGATATTTTTCCATTCATTTAAACTAAAAATCTTGTTTCAAAGTGTCTTAATAATGCTATGTAACATCTCATTTTGGGGACAGAAAACAATATTAAATTGTTAACAAATTTTTTAGGATCATTATTTTGGACATGAATAACTCATTCTGAATGAGTTATTTAATCTCTTATTAACTGAGTTTGTTTTTTAAAAAGCTGCCAAAACTGCATTAATCTGGCCAATTTTCAAGTTCAATTTTGTTCTAGGAGGTCCCCTGTCTTTGATAGGTTTGCATACAGGTTGGGGAGAGAAGAATAACAAACAGAAAGCAATTAGACAACCGAAAAGGAAAATTATAATCTCATGCAAATTTGTGTACTACACTGAGGATAATAAGCCTAGGAGGATACAGGTGGGAGGGATTAATGTCAATTGAGTAGCCAGCTATGGTTTCACAGAGGGTGTGAAATTAAACTGGGCTTTGCCAGATGGATCAACTATAGATTGACATGGAGAACATAGGAGGGCGATAAATTTAGAGATAACAGCATAAGCAAAGCTGCAGGGTTGAGAAGGAACAGAGTAACATTAATAAGGGCATTCACAAAGCCATTAAGCAACACAGCTAAGACAAAATTCAGACCAGAGAACATTCCATCAGTTATAATTCTAAATATTCTTCATATGCTTTAAAAAACACTTAAACAGTATAAGGAAATGGTGTTGGCCAAAATAGCAGCAAGTCTGGAGTCAAACAGTCCTGGGCTTAATTTTCAGTTCTGTCACTTAACTGGCTCAGTGACCTTGGCCAAGTATTTAAACCCCTTTGAATCAGTTTACCAATTTCTAAAATGCCAATAATGGTGCCCTGATCTCCCAGGGATGTTGTGGAGAGTGAAAACATAAGTGTAAGTTAGACATCATGCTTTCTATACAGAAGAGAACCTGTGAATGGTTGCTAGTATTGTGGTTACCATTTCTGCTACTATTTATAGTAGTACCAGCAGTGTTCTGACCTTAAGATGAAATTTGATTGGGTCCCATTTATTTGTTTTTTTATTGTTGTGATTACTTTTGGGGTCTTCTTCACAAATTCTTTACCTAGGCTGATATGTGTAAGAGTTTTTCCAATACTTTCTTCTAAAATTCTTATGGTTCCATGCCTTAAATTTAAATCTGCTATCCATTCTGAGTTGTTTTTGGTGAGAGGTGAGAGTTGCAGATCCTGTTTCAGTCTTCTACATGTTGCTATCCCATTTTCTCAGTGCCATTTATTGACTAGGGTTTCTTTTTCCCAGGGTATGTTTTGCCTGCTTTTTCAAAGATCAGATGACAATATGAGGGTGGTTTTATATCTGGGTTTTCAGTTCTGTTCCATTGGTCTATGTCTCTGTTCTTGTGTCAGTATCATGCTGTTTTGTTTACTATAGCCTTGTAGTATAGCTTGAAGTCTGGTAGATAGATGCCTTCCAATTTGCTCTTTTTGCTTAAGGTTGCTTCGGCTATACAGGTTCTTCTCTGATTCCATATGGAGCATAGAATTATTTTTTCCAGATCTGAGAAAAATGATGTTGGTATTTTAATAGGAATTGCATTGAATCCATAGATCACTTTGGGTGGTATAGACATTTTAACAATGTTGATTCTGCTAATTCATGAGCATGGTATGGTTTTTCATCTGTTTACATCCTCTGCAATTTCTTTTCTCAATGTTTCATAATTCTCCCTAGATAGTGAAGGAAAATATCATTAGAGTGAACAGATAACCTGAAGAATGGGAGAAAATATTTGCATGCTACACATCTGATAAAAGGCTGATAACTAGAATCTGTGAAAAACTCAAGAAAATTAACAAGAAAAAATAAAACACCCCATGAAAAAGTGGACAAAGGACATGAATAGAAACTTTTCAAAAGAAGACAGACTAATGCCCAACACACATATGAAAAATTGCTCAACATCTCTAATCATCAGAGAAATGCAAATCAAAACCACAATGAGATATCATTTAACTCCAGTGAGAGTGGCTTTTAATAAAAAGTCCCCAAACAACAAATACTGGTATGGATGCAGAGAGACAGGAACACTCATATACTGATGGTGGGACTGCAAATTAGTACAATCTCTATGGAAAGTAATATGGAGATGCCTCAAAGAACTAAAGTAAAACTACCATTTGATCCAGCAATCTCACTACTGGGTATTTACCCAAAGGAAAAAAAGACATTCTATAATAAAGATATTCATACTTGAATGTTTATAGCAACACAATTCACAATTGCAAAGATGTGGAAATAACCCAAGTATCCCTCAATCCATGAGTGAATTAATAAAATGTGGTATACGTATACCATGCAGTACTACTTAGCCATAAAAACAATGGTGAGCTAATTCCTCTTGTGTTACATGGGATGGAGCTGGAGCCCATTCTTTGAAGTGAAGTATCACAAAAATGGAAAAACAAGCACCAAATGTACTCACCATTAAATTGGTACTAATTGATCAACACTTATGTGCACACATGGAAGTAACATTCATCATGTGTTGGGCAGGTGGGAGGGTGGCGGAGGGGATGGGTAAATTCACATCTAATGGGTGTGTTGTGCACTATCTTAGGAATGGGCATGCTTGTAGCTCTGTTTCAGGCGGTGCAAAGGCAATATATGTAACCAAAGTGTTTGTATCCCTGTAATATTCTGAAATTAAAATATAAAATGAAATTGATAAGTGTAAGGGATATGGTTACATGCATAGTCTCAAATACAAGATGGGAAGCTTATATCTAAAGTGACCCTATACACCTGTTTACCGGTGGCCTTTTCCATTTACACTTAGTGGTCTTGACATAAATATTGAAAGTGCTATTTTTTATTCTCAAATGTGTCCTGGGTTGGACAATAACATATATGGTGCTGTCTCTTATAACTGCAAGAACACAAGGAGCTGGGCAGCTTTTTGAGCAGGAAAATCATGGGACAGAGGCAGTATTTTGGGACGATTTCTATGGCCCTGACATCCAAGAGGCTTAGAGAGGGTGAGAGACAAGGAAACTGCTCTTACTGGATAGCAAGGTAGACCCAGACTGTATTGATAGTGACAGGAGAGGATAGTTCGTGATAAATGCTAGCGACAAAAGCAGGACCTAGGAGGGTAGGAGCTCTTTCTTATTCCTGAACCTGATCCCTGACCACTCACATTCCTTACTAAGCTCTCAAACCTGTCTTAACATAATTCCTGTAGAAGCACAACCCTTCACTGATGTAAACCCCCATGATTGAGGGCCACGTCTGGTCCATCCTAAAAAGGGGAGTTGAAGCTCCCAATCACTCTGCATTGATCTAAGGCTACAGCCAAAAGACAAACACAATTTCAGAACAATGTAAGAAATAGCTCTTCTGCAATGATTCTCTGGTTTTCATGGGCGTATTATAATTGTCCCTTGTCCAAACTGCTCTGACAATTGGTGATGAATGACCTCAAGCCATGTTCCAAACATAGGCATATCCTCTTTGATATTTGAGAACATGCAAGTCTCAAAGGGAGTAAACTTCTCTAGTGAAGCTAGGTCAGTTTAATTGCAACCAAAAATCTTCTTATTATATAAAAGAAAAAAAGGAAGAAGGGGCAGAACAGAGGATTCTGACAGCTGGAAGGTGCTTTCTTAGCTAAGCACAGTGATGGATGACAATAGAGAGGCAGAGGTTGGACTGAGCAGGGCAGAATTCTCTGCATAATTCAGGTGGGGGCAGTGGGAACAGACTTCAGGAGGATGGAGACCAGAGACCCGAGCCTGGGCACTTGTAGGGGAGGACAGGCAGGGGACCTGTGACACTTGGAGAAAAACTTTAGGGAAGATACAACTATGTCAGGGTATTTCTGTGGTTGTGTGTGATAGGATTGCACTGTAAACTTTCCTCTGTATCCCAAATGCAACCACTAGAACAGAACATTCTGCACTGCTGTCCGCTGCCTTCAGGTATTTTATCTGGCACTGTGAGGAGGAACCAGGTCATGTGGCTATGGGAGACTCATAGGACGTGGGGTCAATATGCTCAGATCAGGTGTCGTAGACTCGGAACTATGCTTGTATGCATCAGACTGAGATATTGAGATGAAATCTGTACCAGGAGGAAATCTGGTGCAAAAATTCTGGCGTTTGGATGTTATGTTTCAAATATTTTATGCAAAGACTTTCGACTAGTCAAGTCTGAAGGAAGGCCATCGGGTCTGAATAAGGCAGTTCTGCGGGAGTGTTTTCTCGAAAGCCCCGAGTGAATCAAGTCTATAAACTTTTAATTGCTAAAGAGGAGCTCTTAATTTAAAGAATACCCAAAGTGAACCCTTTGGTAAAGCATGGAGTCTTTTGTAATGCAAATAAGCCCTCCCCTGTGCCATTATCTTATCTTGTAAGTTTCTGAATTGGGAAAATGCTGGGCCCACCTGTGCTCCATTCACCACGCACTGAGAAAAGCCCAGCATAATAGACGGTGAGCCCCAGGAATATTTCAAGCCTAGCAGCATGGTTCACTGTTGTCTATGACATGTTGTTAAATTATTGATAACCAGCCGGGCTTTGGGACACAGACTTTGTTGTTCGGAGCTAACAAAGCCACCTGAGAGAAAGCCATAATGAGAGAGCAGGGACTTAGCTGTGGTGGGGTGAGGCTTCCGGGCAGTGAATCCTTCCGGTAACAGGAGAGGGCTGCAAATTATTTGGACTGATTGCTCTTGCAAAAAGGAAGAGAAAATAGGTGCATTAATGAAATTCTTACAACAGATGGCAAACTGTCCTTAGATCCTCTGGTGGGGTAAAAAGGAAAAAAAAAAAACTTTCAAAGTATATTTTATATGAGTATATCACACTGAATCCACTTACTCTAAGGACTCACAGAGAGCTATGTAAGAGACATTCAGTTAAATTATTTAACAGAAGATGACAGAAAAGAATTAGAGAAAGAAATTTTCTCATCTCAAGTTAAAACAACAATCCACTCTCTATCCACGGGATAAATCTCTGGGTCCAGATGGTTGCCCAACAGAATTTTAGCAAACATTTGGAGAGATAATAAGGCCTGTAACAGTAGATAATTACTCACTTATATATGGCTCAGTGCCCCCTCATCTACATTCGTTTCTATAGCAGGTTCTTTTGCCAAAAGAAAGGAAGCAGACCCCAGCTCTGTTTTCTCATTTGCAACATTCTCTTGTTTCACTCTGCGCAGATGCCAGGAACCATCATTTTTATTTCAGTGCCCTTATGAAGACCTTCGAGCACAATAGCAAGGTGAGGAAACATTAAATATTACTGAAATGGAGTATGGAAGCAACCACTAGGAAGTCCTCCAGGAAGATAGTTAAAGGTCCAGTTTAGTTGTCAAGAAACATCATCCAGTTGATAGGTTTAGGGGAGGGGTCTCCCATCTGTACTTCTTCCTTATTCCACTACTCACGTTCCCAAGAGAAGGTATAAAAAGGTGGCATTTGGGGAACATGTAGGATGGAACATCACCTAGAGCTTTAATAGCAAAGGTCATGGACATTTTCAGCAGCAACCAGTTCACAGTCATTTTACCAAGGGCTTAATGAAAGCCATTGAGTTTAGCAACAGTCTGTGCTCCAAGGCATGGCAGCAAGAGTGAGGTGCCAAACTTCAGGCTTCACTGACCAGATTGGCTGTAAATTTCTCTTCAAATTGTAGATGCTTCAGGGAGACCGTAATCCTTTGCTCTTGTAGATTTTTTTTTTTTTTCCCTCTGCAGGGCATTTTACAAAGATAAATTAATTAATCCTCTCACCAACCCAGTTATTTCAGAAAAAAAGTGATTTTTCCCATTTTATAGATGAAGAAACTGAGTGCCAAGAGTCTTACCTTTTAACTATCAACATTTTGAAGATGAAATAAATTTGGAGCAGCCAGTAATTACAAAGTCATTCAACCTCAGGCAAATCTTTCTACCAGTTTTCTGTTAACTAGATTGTGACATCCATGAATAGAAAGCACACTAATGTTTATTGATTAATGCAGTGATAATAGCTATCATTTATTGAGTGCTTAATATGTCCTGCACTATACATATGTTGGAGTACTCATTCTTCATCATCCTTTAGAAGAGAGTCTCTCATCCTTGGCTGTATGGTAGAATACACCTGTGGAGACTTTGAAAATCCTGATGCCTGTCTCCCAGATGAATTAAATCAGAATCTCTAAGGGCAAAGGACCAAGCAGCAGAATTTTTTTAAAGCCCTTGAAGGGATTTCAATATTCAATACATTTTAAGAATATTTTGGATAAGAAGGCTAAAAGAGACATAAAAAATGGAAAGATATCCAAAGTTAATAATAAGTTATTGTTTTATTTTGTTTTTCAGTGAAAAAGACTTGAGCTATAGGATAAGTAGAAAGGGCCAATAGAGAAGAAACATAAAAGAAATAGAAGAGAAAGGGTCATTAATAGAACAAGCTCCCAGAGGAAATAAGAGAATAAGGATTCACCACTTCATCCTTTATGTCTCTTTTGTACACTTAGATTTCTATTGTAGCATCTATTATCCTAAAATTTTTGTTACATGTCTGTCTTCTTTCCAGACTATAAATTGTTTGAGGCATGGGGCATTGGTCTAGCCATTTCTTATGTTCAGAACCTTGAACAATGTCTGGGATATAACAGGCTCTCAGATGTTGGATGAATTAAAGAATAAACTTGAGAAATTTAAAAATCTTTCCATCCTGAAAAAGACTCTCCAACTCTCTCTCACACAGTGCTTGAAACTCATACTATTAATCACTCTTTTAGACTAAAACACTGATAAGCTGAGTTAAGAATTGGTTACAAGGACATTACAACTCACTGTGCTACCTTCAGTCATTTGTGCCTCTGCATAAATTGTTTTGACCAATTAGCCAATCAATCTTCAACAAGACTCAAAGGGAATGAGAATCTAAACAGATTGTTGCCATTTGGTTGCTTTGAGCACAAAAGAGGATAGATCCTAGAGCACTGGGATCTGCTTTCAGGCTTCTGAGAGGCAACTGGGGAAGAAGGGAGGGTTGGTGGCAGATAACTGCACCCAAACTCCCGGTGGGTCAAAGGCTGACTCCGGAGCGAAACTTAAAGCCTTACCTAATGTGTTCGTGCTATCATTTAGCATCATTTGTGCTCCCTGGTTTTCTATGTCTAGGCTGCTCATGAAATTGATGAATAATAGAAGATGCCACTTTCCATTGAGGTGGACCGATTCGTCCTAGAGAGAACATTATTTGATGATTTTTTGAATATTCTGTGAATGTAGAAAAGCATCCCATCCATGCTCCAGTTCACTGGGCCCTCGGGGACCCTATTTTCATGGCATTGCCCAATGCTCAGTCCTCCTTGGCCAATACCCAAGGGATAAGTCCATCTTGCTTCCATTCCACAATAGTAAACTGTACTGTTTTGCCCAAATTCTCTGCCCTGCTTGCCTTCACTGCAATCTTAAACCATTCTTTTCCTCTTTGGCATGTTTATTTGATGATCCACGTATTTCTTCATAGGCTCAAATTCTTTGTTAAATATTCTTTCCCGTTCCTTGTCTTAATCTTGGAATGAGTTTACTTTTAAAATCACCAGTTCAAAATTACTGTTCTCTGGCCTCAATTTCCCATTTTCTGGAATGTTTGTTCAAGTACCCTACCACGCATGCTCAGATCTACTCTTTTGACCCCTGTTTGTCTTCGTACCCATGGGCTTTCACCCTCCTTCCTACCCAGCTCGGCTTGCTTGACCTATCGTTACAATTAAACCCTATACAAATGTGAAATCCTTTGCACCTCTGTCCTTTATTGCTCTTATCCAAACCCAAACCTTGGATGAAACTATTGCCACAAAATATCATGTTTTCCTGGAAAACATTTCACATAATAGTGTGATTCCACTGTGAATTTATGATTGCCAAACTCAGCAGAATCCCAATAATAGTACTATCCAAAAATTCTAGTCTGTTTGTCTGGTCAATTTCTCTCCAACTTCTACAATGGCTATTTTAAACTTCTCCCATATTCATTAATCTTGCCAGTTCTCAGCAGATGATCTTATTCTTCACTTCACAGGGAAAATCGAAGCCATCATATGAGAGCTCCTATGTCTTTCCGTCTTTCTATCTATACTCATTCTTCTCTCTTTATGACTTTTTTTAAAAAAGGGAATTATTCATCTTATTATAATGAGAATTCCTTCCTATCTATATAGGAACAATATATTCTTGATCACCATTCCTTTTATTGTAACTTTTGCCAGATCTTTTTATAGAATCATCCCAATTAGCAGATGACAAACTTTAGTCTCTCATAAATAAAATTTTACTCTCATCTCCACTCCCATCCCCAATGCTACCCTATATCTCACCTTAAAACTAAAATTTTCAAGATTTTCATGCTGCTTCAATTTCTTTATTTCCCTTGCACCGAATTTTATTTTATTATGTTAAGAAAACAGCATGCCACTTATACTCAAATTTTTAAGTGTATAATACATTATTGTTGACTATAAATATAGTATTGTATAACAATATGCAGAGCTTACTCATCTTGTCTGACTGAAACTTTATGCCCATTAATCAGTACCTCCCCATTTCTCCCTACCCCCAGCCCCTCAACCACCATTCCACTATCTGATCACATGGATTTGACTATTTTATTAGATACCTCATACAAGTGGAATCATGCAGTATTTATCTTTCTGTGATTGGCTTATTTCACTTAGCATAATGTCCTCCATGTTCCTCCATGGTATCAAATATTGCAGAATTCCCTTCTTTTATAAGTCTGAATAGTGCATATATCATTGCATGAATATACCACATCTTCTCTACCATTTATCTGTCCATGGACATTTAGGTTGTTTCCACTTCTCAACTATTGTGATCCCATGAACTCTTGAGCTCACTTTGATCAGGCTCACATCAAAATTCTCACTATTCCACTCTGTGTCCTGGTCATCAAAGTCTACCATGTCCTAAAATCAATTTAATGTTTTTGTCCCTCTTTTTCCCTTGACTTCTCAGCAAAATAAAACAGTTTTAGCTTCTTCCCTTGAAATGTTCTTTCTGTTGCTGACATTGACACCATACACATCTGTATTTACCCCTACTTCTTTGGACAATCCTTCTCAGCTTTACTTTTAAATACTGTAATTCTTTAATGTTCAGTCTTAAGTCTCCTCACCCTCTTTTTACCCTACTCTCTACTTTATCTCCAGGCAATTATACTCAGTCATAGAGATTTTTCCTTTGTTCACTAATGACTCAAATTGGCATCCCTCCCCATATACCCGTATATACGATTAAATAATATTTTTAATTTGATATTTTGTAGATGGCTCAAAATCCTCCAAAATTGAATTTTTTATGTCCTACTTCCAATATACTCATTTTCTATGGTTTTCTCCTTTCTTTTCTTATACCTTCTTTTTATTTTTCCTGTTATTGCATTGACTGCAACCTCCAGTAGAATGAGTAGAAACCGTGATAATAGACATCTCTACCATATTCGTGATTTGAATTGGAATGCTTTTAAAATATCACCATTAAGTATGATGATAGTTATTTAGTAGCTGACACTGCTACTTTCCTATGCAGTATTCATTACCCCCCTTCCATCTTACTAATAGGTAATTGATTTTGAAAAGGGCAGGAATATGTCTAGATTTTTTTAAAAATCCTATTTTTTAAACTCCATTCCAGCTAAAAACACAATTCTGGATAATGACATGCACATTGAAGTTTTCTGGGAAAGCTTTTTGCATTCTTGATACAGGCAATGCCCCTTCCCTCTTCCATTTTCTTCTTCCTGCCTAGAATGTAGATATGTTGTCTGTTAGAGGAACAGTCATTTTTGCGTCAGAGATTGTGTAACAGAAAAGTAGAAGGAGCTAAAGACCCAGATATCATCCCTGGGTTCCCATACCATCCTAAATTGTTTCTCATAGCATGAAACAAATCAAAACTTTCTTATTTAAGCCCTTTCAGCTAACATTTTGGTTATTCTTTGCAGAAAACACATCGAACTCACGTGTACTGGTGGTAGGCAAGATAATAGCCTCCCCAAGATGTTCACATTTTAATCCCAGGGCCTGTGAATGTTTCGTGACACATGGCAAAAGGGGATTACAACTGCAAATGGAATTAAGATTGCTGATCTTAAAATGAATTTCAAATGAGAAAACTATCCTGTTTTATCTGAGCCTAATGTTATCACAAGAATTTAAAAGTGGAAAAGGGAGTTAGAAGAGCAGATCAGAGTGGTGGAATGTGAGGACTTGATCAGACAATGCCTGCACTGAAGATGGGGGAAGGATTCACAAGCCAAGGAATGTTTGCAGCCTCCAGAAACTCAAAAATGCAAGGCAGCGGATTCTCCCCTAGAGTCTCCAGAAGGAACAACACCCCACTGACAACTTGACTTTCATCCAGTGAGGAACATCTTAAACTTCTAACATACAGAACTGTAAAATAATGAACATGTATGGGGCAGGTGTGGTGGCTCACACCTGTAATCCCACTACTTTGGGAGGCCAAAGCAAGAGGGTTGCTTGAGGCCAACAGTTCAAGACCAGCGTGGGCACCATAGTGAGATCCTGCCTCTACCAAAAAAAAAAAAAAAAAACCAACATTTGAGAGTTAGCTGGGCATGGCGGCACACATCTGTAATTCTAGCTACTAGGGAAGCTGAAGTGGGAGGATCACTTGGACTCAGGAGTTCCAAGTTGCAGCGAGCTGTGACTGCACCACTGCACACCAGCCTGCGTAATAGATGAGACCTTGTCTCTAATAAAAAAAAAAAATACAGTGTGTGTGTGGCTTTAAGCCAAGACATTTGTCATAATTTGTTACATCAGCTCTAAAAAATAATATAGTACTCTTTATGAGCTTTATTAAGTTCCCTGATAATTTTATTGGCTAAGATTTTTGTCAAGAACAAATGTAAAATTTAATCAAATGCTTTTCTGGCTCTACTGAGAAGTATGATGAGAAGATCTTATTTTGTATTTCTTCTTTTAATTATTAATATGCCGAATTACATTAGGATGGCTTTAGTAAGTTTTCTTATTTAAACAATCATTGCATTCTTACACTAAGCAATGCATAAACGTGATGCTGAAATTGGTTTGCTAACTGGTTTTAGGAATTTGTCAATATTTTCATCGATACAATTGGCCTGTAATTATCGTTTACTATACTTGCCCTTGCTTGCTTTAGAATTAAAGTGACACTAAACTTGAAAAACGAGTTGGTAAACTTAATTATATGTCCTAGTCTGAGAAATTCTAAAGAAGATCAGATTTATTTGCCTATTTAAGATTTTGGCAAAACTTGACTGTAAATTCATTTGTGACCTGTTTCCTTTTGAAAAAGAAGAAATTTTATTACAATGTACATAATGGTTATTGAGTTTTTATTGACGTACTTTGGAAATTTATGTGTTGTTTTAGAAAATTGTTTATTTACCTAAATTATGTATAATTTTTATTTTATTTTTTAAAATCCTTATTATATTTGTATTTTTATTCTGTCTTATAATCCTAATATTACGGACATAAGTCTGCCCCTTCCTTAGTCTCCCTCCCCCTCTCCTTTTCTTTTCCTTTTTTTTTTTTTTGTCAGACTTTTTGGTGATTTTACTTTCATTACTTTTTTAATCTTATTTCTTTAATTTGCTGCTCTTTATTTTTTCCTTTTTTATATTTTTTTAAAAAATTTGTGTATTTCTGTAGCATCTTATTTGAACACAAGTTATTTATTTCTAATCATCAATTTATTCCTCTTTTAAAAATTATTTTCTATAATATTAAACTTACCGCTAGTTCTGTGTTAGCTGTTAACTCCTAACTTTAGTTACATCATGCTTTAATCATCATTCAGTTCTGAATATTTTATTACTTCCATTATTACAATTTCCTATTTGACATATAAGTTGTTTTGCAGTGCACTTTTAAATACACACTCACACATCTGATTTTTTGTATATGATGGAAAGTGGGAAATCCAAATATAATTTTTTTCAGAGTATAGCCAATTTTTAAAAACTCCATTTAATTAATACTGTATTGCCGCATTTGTCCACTGGTACGACAGGCCATCTTTGTCATAAATGCACAAGTCAGTTTTGGGGTTGTTCCTCTATTTCTTTTGTCAGTGTGTTGCTTCCTAAATGGTGCTTTATGGACTTAATTTCTGTAGGTTTTTAGTAAGATTTGATGTTAGGTTGGACCAGTTTCCTTTCCTCACTCTTCTTTTTCAAAAGAATCTTGGCTAATCATGGCTCTTTTTCCTTTTATACATGTATTTAAAACTTCAATTTATCTAATCTACTCTTGTACATTATTGGTGGGAATGTAAACTAGTATAACTGCTGTGGAAAGCAGTATGGAGATTCCTCAAAGAACTAAAAGTGGACCTACCGTTCGATCCAGCCATCCCACTACTGGGTGTCTACCCAAAGGAAAATAAGTCATTATATCAAAAACACACCTGCACCACAATGTTTATTGCAGCACAGTTCACAATTGCAAAGATATGGAACCAACCTAAGTGCCCATCAACTAGTAAGTGGATAAAGAAAATGTGGTACTACTCAACCATAAAAAGGAATGGAATAATGTCTTTTGTGGCAACTTGGATGGAACTGGAGACTGTTATCCTAAGTGAAGAATCTCAGGAATGGAAAAACAAATACCATATGTTCTCACTTACACATGGAAGCTAAATGAGGGATATATATGGTCATAAAGAGGTGTAAGGACATTGGCAACTAAGAAGGGTACAGGGTGAGAAGGGGATGAGGGATAAAAATCTACCTATCAGGTACAATGTATTCTATTCCGGTGAAGGGTACATTGAAAGCCCTGACTTCGGCATGATATAATCCATCCACGTAACAAAAAACACATTTGTACCCCCTAAATTTTTTGTACCCCCTAAATATAAATAAATAAATAAAACTTCAATTTATCAAATCTATAGATAAATCAGAAATAATTGGCAACTTTACAATATTAATTCCTTTCTTCTTTGAACACAATCTCTTTCCACTACTTTAAGCTGTCTTTACTGACTATAAATAAATAAAATATAATTTTCTAAGTACAGGTTTTACATGTCTTTTGTTAGATTTATTCCTGCTTACTTGGCGTTCTTTTATTATTGTTTTCTTTTTAGTTACATTTTCCAGAGTATGGAAATACAACTGACTTGGGTTTGGTTTTCTTATTATCTTGCCATCTTGTTGAACTCCCCCATGATTGTAAAATTTATTCATAGTTTCTTTAAATTTTTCATATAAAGTCTCTTATCATTTACATTAATGAGATTTTGATTATTCTTTTCTGAAATTTAAGCTTCTTTTTGTTTCAGTTGTAGTAGCTGGTATCTCCTACACAAAGTCAAGGAATTGCATTAGTGAAAGTGGGTGTATTATCTCATTCTTCATTCTTCTAATATTTCCTGTTTATAATAATGCTAATGATATAATACACACTTTTTCTTTTTTTTCTTTTTTTTTATTTCAGCATATTACGGGGGTACAGATGTTTAGGTTACGTATATTGCCCTTGCCTCCCCTCTCCCCCCCAAGTCCGAGTTTCAAGCGTGTCCATCCCTTGGATGGTGCACATTGCACTCTTTATAATATACACTTTTTAATGTTAGAGAATTTCCTTCTCTTCCTAGTTTGCTGGAAATTTTTAACATACATTTATATTCAATTTTAGCAAGCATTTAATGGAATCTTTGAAAGAATTATACAGATACTCTTTTAATTCATTAATATATATTTCTAGGATAAACCCAAATTGGACGTTATGTTTTCTACCTAATAGTGGATTTAATTGGATAATATTTGACCTAGAATTTTTGCATCTGAATTCACGAGTGAAATGGATTTGTTGTTTTCTTGTTCTAATATCTTAGATTTTTTTTACCTCTTTGTTTCTCTGTGCTTGGGGATGAATTTTTCAAATTTTCTTAAACTCTAACTATTATTGTGACTGTGGCCTATCTTGAGCTGGCATTACTAATACGATATTATATATCAATAGCAAATTTTGATGATATAATATTTTCTAATTGTTTTTTATAGCCATGTGTATATTATTTCTGCCAATTTTTTAAAAATAATTTCTTCCTCTAAAATAATGAAAGGACCAGGTGTGGTGGCTCATAGCTATAATCCCAGAACTTTGGGAGGCTGAGGCAGGAGAATTGTTTGAGGGCAGGAGTTCAAGACCAGCCTGGGCAACACAGCAAGACCCTGTCTCTACAAAAAATTTAAAAATTAGTTGGGCATTGTGGTGCATGCCTGTAGTCTTAGCTACATGGCAGGCCGAGGCAGGAGGGCCACTTGACCCCAGGAGTTCAAAGTTACAGTGAACCATGATGACAGCACTGCACTCTACCCTGGGTGACAGAGCAAGACCCTGTCTCTAGAAAAAAAAATAAAGAAAGAAAGAAAAAAAGAAACTAATGAAAGATATGTCATCAGTTATATCCTGAAACATCAACATTATTATCTTAAATTCTTTGTCTGATTATGACATTAGTTTTATATAGAAAAATGATGTCTTCTTCTTCTCCTCCTCCTTCTTCCTCCTGCTTCTTGTTTTTTGTCTGCCTTACTTGGTATTTGATTTTTTCATGTGTTTTTGGAATTTTGGGTTATAGGCATATTTTTAATGGAGACTTTTTTCTCTTTTTTTCTGTAGTTTTCTTTTTGTCCCCATTCTCATCTCTCGTTTCTAGTAGTTTTGCAACTATCCCCGCTAGTTTTCCACGTCTAGGTCTTGCATGTGCGAGTATGCTTTCTTGTCTGGCGATGATGTTAAAGACCTTGCGGACCCAGCCACAGAGCCAGTGTGTGTCTTGACTCATTTCCTGGTGTAGCGTCTGGGTCTGTGTCTTTCTGCATATCATTCTGAGATCTTTAATTTTTAATTTATTTTTAAATAAACACACAGAAGAATTCCTTGTTTTTGGTGTACAGTCAGGATTTTGACAAATGCATGGAATCCTGAAATCACCACCATAATTGCGAGACAAACAGCTCCATCAACCTGCTCTCCAACACACACATATGCAAAATTCTCTTCTGCTGCCTTTTGTAGTCTCATCCTCAATCCATTTCTACAGTTCAACCCATGGGAACCACTAAAGTGTTCTCTGTCTCTATAGTTCTGCCTTTTCTGGAATGTCGTATAAATGAAATTGTAACATACGTGGACTTTTGAATCTGGATTTTTCACTTAGCATCATGTATTTGAATGCTATACATGCAGTGGCATGTATCAATCGTTTAGTCCTTTTGATTGCTAAGAGTTTCCCACTGTATGAATGGATCACAGTTATAATTCCTGCCTCTGCAAAGGGTACCATCATCCATCTAGCTGAGCAAATCAGAGAACCGAGGGTAATCCTTGACATCTCCTTTGCACTCAGATTCCATATATAATCAAATGCAACATCTTATCAATTCCTACTGTGGAACGTTCTCTCACATTCTCCTACTCCTCTCTGTCTATTCCCTCCATTCTGGTTCAAACTACCAGGTTTCTGCTGTAGCTCCTGTGTGGTCCCTTACCATTTACTCTTCTCCTCTTTCTACCTAAGCTATTCCTCACAATGAAGCCAGAGATAGCTTTCTAAAAGCATGTATATAATCTGATCACTCCCTTGCTTTAAATATTCTTAACCCTAGTTTATAGACAAATTAAGCCTAGGGGCTCTGTGTGCTGCCTACCTCTTTAACCTTTCATGAAGCCCTTTCCCTTCAGGTGTGTGTTTTAGTCATAGCCACCTCCTCTCAACACTTCGTAAATGGCCCCAGGGCCTTCACAGGTGTTAGTCTGCCTTGTAAAGTGCCTTTTCCTCTCCTGTCAATCTGCCTTTTGTATAAAATTTCTACTAAAACTCAGTAGGAAATTTTCAAGGAAGCTTTCCTTGACTCTCCAAGCTCCTTCAGGCCCTGATTCCATACTTTTGTTATACTTTGTACTCATAGTAATTCTTTAATTTATTGTTACATGTCCATCTTGCTCGCCTTGGTTATTGCTGTCACACTTTTAACTTGCAAACAGTCAGTTCTCACTCAAGATCTTATGTGAATGACTAAGTAGCTACAAAAATACTTTATGTGTTAGAGGAGTCATTTCAGTGGTGTGATTTGATGGATACCCAGTACTTCCTTCAAATATCTCACCTACTGATGTCTGAAAGTTTATCAATCTTCACTGCTTTTGATTAACCACTGACCTGTCCAGGCTCCTCATTTAAGAGGCAATTTCTTCTCCTAACACTAATGCATGTTACCCTTAACACCTTAGTGTAATGAGATGATCAGATATCCTTCATTCCCAAGAGACAGATGTGTCAGATAACATATATAATATTGGCGGGAGTTTTCCAGGTTAAGATCTTGCAAAAATGGGCTAGTCAGGAAAAATTCAAACTGTAATACGGACTTTATTACCAAAGAGTTTACATGGTAAATGCATGAAGTAGTTTTTGGTATAATGGCTTTATTTATATCCAAAAGTAATCAGCACAATGTAGTTGAGTTGACTGGTGACGGTGTCTCTCAAGGCCTAAATGATCAGCTGCTGGTTCAGACTGCTTAAGCTCATTGCCACAAATGTCCTTATAGAGCCTGGAATTGTTTTCTTTGACTTACTTTTAGGTTTGGCCAGATATTTGGCATCCTTGACTTCCCGCCAGTTTGGCCTATAACTTGGAAAAGAATTTCTTCCTGCTAGCTGAAGGCCTTCTGAATGACTAGTAAGATTGTTCCACAGCATGTAAATTATAGAACAAATACAAAACAGCTGGCTTACAATGACTTTTAGATTTTAATTTATTCATTTATTTTTACAATAAGCAGATATTGGAACAAGGGACTTCTGAAAATATTTATAATGCTCTGAAAGAAGGGGTCTTCTTTTCTTTCTGTGAGTCAGGGAATGTTTGGACAAGGAAGAAAGATGGGTGAAGTATGTATTATATTAATAACTAATATTAATTGAATATAGATTATGTATTAGGTACTATAATAAGTTCTTTATATTGGAATTATCGTATTTAATCTTCAACCTTATGAGCTTTACGTTATTAATGCTTCTATTTTATAGATGAAGAAATTGTGTCACAGAAAGGTTAAATAACTTACTCAAGGTCAACTTGCCAAGTCAGAATTGAAACCCCAGAGTGATCTTCTCCCTAGGTACAGAGCAAAGTTCTAAGGGGCTTGGTGTGCAGCCAGTCTCAGATGATTCTAATGTGGCTGGCTGCCAGAATGAAGCTTGCTGTGAAAGAAATTATTGAAGGAAAAAAAATAGTCCACACAGCTATGGCTATGGGTCATGTGCATGAACTGAGAAGTAAGGCAGCAAAGCAGCATAAAAACGCAAGGTCAGACCTTTGCTGCGGCTCCTCTGAATACAGCCACCTGCACCAAAGCGTGAATGAGGTGGCCAAGATTCTGGGGTTGGGCTCTAGGTGGAGAAAATAAAAACCTGTCACTTGCACTTTAGAAAACCCATCTTTCAGATTATAACAACAACATGGGAACGATGCCTAAAGGGCTAGAAGATAAGTTGGGTTTTCCGTAATACAAGGAAATACATTTAAGAGTCAGAGTTTAACCCAAAAGCACGATCTTAGGGATTTTAGCATGCCATGGAAAATCCCTCACTCTTTTTAATGCCCTGTGTCTCAACACTTGTTTTTGTAAGCTTTATTCCTTTTACTTTATGCTCCAATCCCTGTTCAAATTCTTCTTCGAAAACTTCTCATTTAAAACAAGCGATTCTCAGACTTTCACTTTAAACCCAGCACTTCAGAAAATTAAGCCACACTCCATCTGCAGTGGTGGTTCACTATGGTCGCGATTGTCAAAAGTTCCCACAACTTCTGGGTGCAGAAGATACCAGAATTTTAGAGGGAGGCTGTGGGGAGAGAACAGGAAACCATATTTTCAGCAAAGAAACTAAATGTGGATTTTTGTACAAAAGAAAGAAAGGAGAGAGGTCGGCACCTGGAGCAAGAGAAAGAAGAGGATGGAAACCTTGCCAAGAGCTCTTCTGGCTTCACAATGTACCAAAGATCAGTCTGCCAAATACGGTGATGCAATTTTGGTGTAGGGCTTATTTAGTAACATCTGATGACACCAAATATCTTTCAAGTTCACTTAAAATATCACTTCAAAGACCTCAGCATTGCCCTTACTTGGGAGACAAGCCCATAGGTGAAAAAGAGCTTGGGCTATGGAGGAAAACTTAGATTTAAATTTCTGCATCATCATTGCTCGGCTCAGTAATCTGGGGTCTATTAATTAACCTACCTGAGAATGTTTCTACCATAACGTGTTACTTGTTGGTAACAATATTTATGTTGTAGAATTTTTGAGAAGATCAAATGAGGTAGACTCCAGGGAGTGATCAGCAGAGTGCCCACTCAGAGATACTTAGTATAAGTTTTCATCCCTCAGTTTCCATCCTGGCCCCACGGCCTGCTTTTCTTCTCCTTCTTGTGTCTTCCCAGGCTGTATCCTGGGTCTCTGAGGCCATCCCCTGAGACCTGCACATCTGAGAGCACACTTTACGTACCAGCTGAGCATTGGCTCATAGTATTAGCTTATTGCAAGAAAGATCCCATAAATAAATTCAAACCAACATACTGATGATTAAAAACCTAGTTAATGTTACTCTCTGACACACAGTTGTATTTTAATAAAAAGCAACAAATGAAGAGTTGGAGTTTCAATGGCAAACAAAAAAAAATACGCAGCACCAGTGACTTTCTGATTGATGGTTAGTTTGGGCTACAGGATTCCCAAATTCCACCTACCATGGTCCTAGATCAGAAGGCTGATTTCAGCTCGAGCTAAAGGACACTTAGGAAAAGATTATGGGTACAGGAGAACTGAGGCTTGCGTGCAGAGTGCTGGGCACTCGGGCATTTATTATAAAATTGAAGAAATGGGAAAGAGGCCTGAGAAGGAGCAGCTGGCAAGGCTGGAGAACAACCAGGGCGCTGATCCACAGAATGATCCCCAAACCGTGTTTCTAGCTGCTCAACTAGAAACTGCCTTCAGGCTTGCGGAAAGCGATATGCTGAAAGCTGATTGTGTGTTCTACTCTTTTATTCTCCTCACAGTGAAAGATACTTCTGGTTTATTATTTTATTATAAATCATCTGCTTAATCCTCCTTAACAGATTTTTAACTGAGAGTTAGGATATTTTCAATCATCAAAGTTGGAATCAGAGATATCGTTCTCCTACTTTTGAATTTATTTCATGTTTCATTGTGGCCTCCTTGTCCCCTTTCATAGCTAATGGCTAAACCTTGAGGTTTGGAGTCAGACAGGCATGAAGTTTGATCCCAGCTTCATCACATCTAGCTGTGGGGCTTACGCAAGCTGAGTTTCTAGTTCTTCAACTATAGTGGAAATAAAAATACTTAATATTGTTATAACTATTAAATACTTAAGAATGAAAATCATTTCAACAGTGTCTGACACCTGAGCAGTATTGCCCAAGGATCTGCAGCCAGCATCTGGGGTGAGGGCAGCCAGGGTCCCCAGGAAGTCAGAGAGTCCATAGCATAAATTGAATGATGGCATTTTTTTTGTGTTTGTACTTCTAATGTCATCAGGGGAAAAAAAGTAATAAATAACCTGATCTTCTAGAAGGAGGAATAATGTTACAAAGGAAGCAGAGCAGTGCATAGGTTGTAATTATGCTTTCTACGAAAAACATCCAGCCCCCAAACCCATAGTATATTTTAATAGATATATCAAAGCTATTCAGAATGTTAACACAAAGCATCAAGACCAAGCCATGTCCATTGCGGAGAAAATTAATTAGCTGAGGAGAAGGTAACTTCTGAGAAAGTGGAAGTTGCCTCAAGCACTTAAGGAACTCTTGTATGGAGAAGGGGAAGAGGGAATAGCAAAGTTGGTATCAGTTGGTAGAAAGTGAGTGAACTTTGGCTCAATGGAAAAAAAATAACTTTCTTTTATATCTTTCTCTATCTTATGAAATAAAATTGTGAAATTTTATTGCTAGAAGCAAATTCTGAAACCATGTTAGCTCATCTTCTCAACTGACTTATGAGATGGCTGAGGCCAGTTTAGGTTTAGTGACTTTTACAGAGTCACATAGGAGGGGTGCAAAATCGGAAAACACAGTTTGACTCCATGATCTGCTTTTCTCTAGCTATAAAACCTTATTTCCTTTGTTCTATTTTTGGTAGTCCTGAGAGAAACTGAGGGCTTGGAGAGATGAGATTTGAGCCTGCCTCTTTTTGTCAAAAGTATGGTGAGAAAAGCTTGGAGATGCAACCAGAGCAGGGAGGGGCAATACATTTACATCATAATAATATTAGCTGTATTATGTCACCTGTAGGAAGAACAAAGTATGTAAGTAGGAATAGTAGGAATCCCTGATGCATGTCACTTTTCAAATGACACCTCAACAATAGTGAGAGTCAAGATATGTCCTCCTTTTATCAGAAAGCAGGTGAAGAATAGCTTTGATATTTACCAGAGAAGACTAAGAAAATTGCCATGTGCATAATTGGCTTTAGGCCTTGAAAATGTCTGTTCCAGTGCACTGTGAAAGAGGAACAGGGACCCAAGGAGAGATGGTAGGGAGAGATCTTCAGGATATGAAGGTGAGAAGGCAAGAAATAAAAGGTTTGTCATGGAGAGAGTGAACATCAGGGCTAAACCTAGGGGACAGGGGAAACTCCAGAGACTTAGACAGTGAAGTCACTCTCTTTTTCTGGTTTTCTTATTTTCATTTGGGTGTCTTTGGGCAAGACTTCCTAAATCTCAGATGATGGTAATATTTTCATCCAATTAAAGAATAAATAAGATGATGGGCTTGAAAGTGCTTTGCTAACTGTAAAGCGATATGCTAATGTTATTTAGAGCAAGGAAAGAAACTTAGAGATCCTCTAATAACTTACAGTGCTATTATGGTAAAATGTTTGTCCATAGAATATGTATACAAAGATGGATGAATAAAGAATTGCTCACCACTTATCTTAACCTAGACAGACTCAGCCAGTGGTGGGAAAAATATTAGATTCGTATCTTAGCTATATATAGAATAGGACAGGGAGATGGTTTTATTTTACTACTTTCCTTCCTATAAATGTGGGTCTCAGATCTAAACAATTGTCCCAACAACCATAACCCTAAAAAGTTTGCTATGCTAGGAACCTAGGAGAAGAGATTCAAATATATTTATATTTGGCTTAGATATAAAAATGGGGAGGACAAGCCATGGTGGTGAGGTGTCATTTCAGATACTTCAAATTTCCTGGACGACTCTCTGATCTCTCACTCTTGATTCTGTGCACGGCTTGTCTGTGGCATTGGCTGTATCTGCTGCTCTTAGCCATGAACCAGAGTATCTTGGAGAGGAGCTGCTAAGTGCCTACGGAGTCTGCAGCATGGAAAACATGTCTGCACAGTTAATAGATAGCTTTGGCCTCTGGGGGCTGAGGGATTTCAATCACTGATATTGTCAGTAAGTGAGAATGGCTTGGGCCATTCTTGTCTGGAAGAAGGAGCGGCAGTTGTGAAAAAAATCTAATAACAAAAACCAAGCAAAACAAAAAGCCCACTTGCTGAGTAGGTGCCATGTCCGGTTGTGAGCCATTGCAGGTGCATGAGCAGACTGGAGCTGGGCAGATTTCCTCCCATGGAGCAGGGAGCCCTCCTGCAGGGCCATGCAGCTCACCACAGCTCCACTGCTCAGAAACAGGAGGTTAATTAGTCCAGTGCTTAATGAGAGCGTCTGGAGGAACTGTTAAGAAAATACTAAAAAATAAATGAGATGGAGAAATAATGGAGGGAAGGCATAGATGTGCTTTGAAATGGCTGGTAGGAGAAATAATACAGCTGAGACAAATTGAGAATGACTGAACAGCAGCCAAGGCCTGGCCTCGGTGCTACTGAAGGGACACCCTTTTAATGAACAAGCAAAACAGAGATGCAGGAACGTGGGAAGCTTGGCAGCTATGGGGGGCGTGTGTGCACGAGACTATATGTGTGTGTGTTAGGAGGTAGTGGAGAATGGGAGAGAAGATTTGTTTTCATTTTGAGGACTTGAGATTCACAAGACTTCTAAGGCAAAGAAACTATTATCTTCTATCCCTTGGATAATTTTTATTGACTTCCGATTAAGCTTGGCTCTTAATCATGGAAAGTAAATATTTGTGGAATAAATGAGTGGAGAGAAAAATAAATGAATTTTATTAAGTCAATGCCATGGTTTTAAGGCAGTTGTTTTCAAGCCATACTCTGAGAAGTCCAAAAGTTCCATGGAGATATATCAAGAAACTCCATGAAATTGTTGGCAAAATTGCCCAGAAGAGAAGTACTTCAAAGTCCAAACACTCAGCAGGGTCTGATTTAGAACTAAGGGTCTATCTGAGCCAAATTTCAGCATGGCTATCGTAGCTCAAGGTCACAGGGATAGCTGGTAGCTGAGTTAAGGATTAAATCAAGAACTTCTGATTTCAATTCCAATTATCTTTCTAATTCACCATGCTTACAGTTGTGTATATATCAGAAAATTGAGCCAAATAATACATCAAATGTTCATACAAAATTGTCAGTGCCTTGGAAATGTGGCAAAACTTGGGAGAACAAAGTGACAATTTAGTCAAACTTTCAGAGAAATAATTGTCCAAAAATGGGGATTTTGACAAAAACTGATAAAATGGGGACAGAAAACTCTGTGAAAATGCACATACATAGCATTGACAAAAAGAAGATCATAACACTGTGAAATCCTACTCTCTTAATTTGGGCTAATATTCTTTGAGGGAAATTATATCATCCCACTGCTATGGTTTGAATGTTGGTGTGTTCTCAAAATCCACATATTGATGCCTAATTTTCAATATGATAGTATTAAGAAGTGGGGCCTTTGGGAAGTGATCATGTCATGAGGGCTTCGCCCTCATGAATGGGATTAGTGCACTTATATGAGACTCAAGCAAGCCCTTTTGCCCTCTTTCGTCATGTGAGGATGCAAAAATAAGGTGTCATCTTTCAAGCAGAGAGCAAGCCTTCTCCAGATACCAAATCTGCTGGCACCTTGATGTTGGACTTTCCAAAACTGAGAGCAATAATTTTCTGTTCTTTATACATTATCTAGTCTGAGGTATTTTTTTATAGAAGCAGGAACAGACTAAGACACCCAGTTTACAATTGAGGAAACCGAGGATCAAAGAGATGAAGTCCTTGACCAAGGTCACAGTGCTAGCAAATGACAGAGCCTGAACTCAAGCCTGCCAAGTACCAGCATCCTCAATGTCACTAAATGAAATAAATGAGCACAATCTCATTGCGAGATAATCAATAAAATACCAAAACAAATGGGCAAAATACTGTGATGCCAGATACTATGGTGACAATGAGAACCAAAACTGTTGATCTCCACACTCTGCCTGAGCACTGAGAAGGGAAATCCTCCCTTACCTTCCACACTAACATGACTGTGCCATTTTTCTGTCTTCATTAGCTTCTGTTTGCTACTGCTCTATCTTCATTACCATGACCTTATTCTCTCCAAAAGCCTCCTGCCTGGGCAAATGTTTTGATCGCTCATTACAGGAACATCCTGAAAGACCCAAATCTTTAATGAAAAACATCAACACTTTATGCTCCCAAATTCCTTGAATCCTTTACCCAAAATATTCACTTTGCAGTTTCTACCAATCTTGGACTGTTGCATCATAATCCTTACCTAAGTTTAACCAGACTCAACTTTGAAACATCTACCTGAAATCAATAAATTTTGACCTTACCTGCTCTCCTCAAGACACTGCCAAAGGTTCTTGCAAAATGGTATTCTCCCTTAAAATAATTAGCAATCAATTCAGCTTTGTCTTGTCAAGAGGTTGTGTTGGTAATATTTGGGAAGCTCAGCTTTTGACAAAAAATCAACTTTGAAAAGTATTAGAATACCAAAAAATAATCTCATTCTCACCTCTTTAACAAAGGAGTGAGGAATCTATACATCAACCTATACATCAACAAACAGAGCTTACGAAAGACTCCAATACTCTGTCTTAAGTTCAAAACAAAGTCCAAAGAGTTTGTCCTCTTTACCCTTTTCCCTTAAATACAATAGCTCCTTCTGCAAAGTCACAACCATGCTGTTGAGGAGAAAGAGTGATGTCAGGTCACCTGGAGGAGCCGGAGGCAAAAGGCAAAAGGAGGTTGTCAGAGGACCCTCTTGTGCCGGAGCCAGGAAGATAAGAGAGTCTAACAGTGTTACAAGGGTTGGCATGCTGCTCACTTAGACTTAGAATGCCATGGTGGTGGAGTGGGAGAGACAGATGCAGAAGTCATTGTCTAAGCAAAAAGCCAAGAACACAACGGAACACCTTTCCACCCAATTCTTTCTCACTTTTATGTCCTATCCCAAATTTATTTATGGAAGTCAAATTCCATCTCAAGGCACTGCTATTGGTCTATCGTTAGAGACAGACATAGGAAATAGACAATAGTCTAGGAATGCAATGACATGTAATGAAGTTCTGTGTGATATATAGGGTTCTTATATGAAGAAGCCTCCAATATACCAATATACCCATATACCAACATACCATCACGTAATGCTCAGATTCCTTGACTCAGCTGAAATCACACAACACATCTAACCTCCCTGAAAGTTTTGCAATTGAACTTTAAGTGGAATTATGGATGAAGCTGCCAAAGTTCTTTCTACATTAATTTGCTTATTTGAATTATTTTAATCAACCCAGTACAATGTCTAGCACATGATGGTATTTTAAAATACTGGTCAGATGATCTGATCATTCAAATTAGGTGGGGCTCTGAAGGAAGCTGAGTATGGTGTGAGATGAATGGCTCATGATCCTGATTCACTGAACTAATATTTGAAAGGAGTTACCACTGGTAAAGTAGTGACTGCTATCGTCACTATAAGGCATGCCAAATGTTGGAGTGGGGAATCAGAAATTGGGTAAAACGTGTATGCAAGCCCACTTCATGCAGGTGAAACGAAGTGAGGGCGTAGGAGAAAAACTGTTCCATGTTCAGACTTAATCTGAATCTGGTGTATTTTTGCGTTCTACAGAATCAAAATAAAGAGCTCTCTTCTTGTCCTTACATCTTCATATGTGCTCTCAAACCATGTTATCCTCTGTCCTATAGTATTAAGTTATGTCTCCTCTGTCTTCTTTTTAGGCATTTCTTTTTAACTGATGATTTCACTCACATATTATTAGTTACATTTGTATTGCATTTTTAAAAGTTTGCATTTTAGAGGAATCTTGAGGAGAGGATGTGAATGAAAGGAGATAAACATGAATATTGAGCCATCTCCCTCAACTAGAAGACCTTTGCTGTCTGGTGCCTAGAGTATAGTAATAGCATCCTAACTAGATTCCACATCCCAATCTTGCAATCCTAATGTCCTTCTGCAGGTCTGTTTCTAAATTGCAGGTCTGTTTACATTATGCTTGTTTGAAAAACCCTTCAAAATTTTCAGATAGTATGAAATAAAGTCAGAATTTCTTGCTGTGGTTAAAAAACAAAAACAATTAATTTAAGAAACAATGGCGATATAGCATCTCTTGTATTCTCTTGGAAAGCGCTGGAACACATTCTACTACTAAGTGAAGTATCCCAAGAATGGAAAAACAGGCACCACATGTACTCACCATCAAATTGGTATTAACCGATCAACACTTAAGTGCACATATAAGAATAACATTTATTGGATGTTGGGCGGGGCGGGGAGAGGGGACGGGCGTATGCACAAACAATGAGTGCGAGTGCAATGCGCACCTCCCAGGGGATGGACGCACTTGAAGCTCGGACTTGGTGGGGAGAGGGCAAAGGCAACATACCTAACGTAAACATCTGTACCCCTATAATATCCTGAAATAAAACAACAAAAAAAAAAACACCTCACTATTATGTGTGCACCTGCCCATAACTTCAATCTTATTTCAATGGACTCTTGCCTTGAATCTCATGATCTAGCCCTCTTGAACTTCTTACAACTCTTCACGGGTTTTCATGTCAGTACCAGCTTTACAATTTATAGCCCCACTATCCCCTCTTCCTAGAGTGTTCTCACCATCCCATTTCTTTCTGGCTATCTGACCAATCAAGCCATCTTGTAAGATTCTACAACAACGTCCCTCCCTCCCTGAAGGTTTTGCTGAATTCTTCAAATAGATACGACCACTCCTTACTTCGCGATCTCTCTGTACCCTGTGCCTACAACTATTGCAGCATGTTTTGTAATGCTTTAATTTAAAAAGAAAAAGAATTAAAAAACAAACCTGCTTCTCCCTCTACGAAACTCTATGCTCCTTGAAGGTTGACACTGTGTCTCATTTGTCTTTTGACTCCATTGTTCGCCACAGATATGACATATGATAGTAACTTATTAAACATTTGCAGCTGTTTTCCTCTACCATCTGGTATTGGCATGCTTTAATGATAAGTTGACCTGCACAGAACCTGCTCCTCTCTTTCCTTCCTAATGCACACTCTTTCTCTCTTCTGGCCCTGATCATATTAATTAGGCCTGGCATATGAATCCTCACAAGTCACCTGGGTTCAGAGTATCAGCTCCAAAGTCACTACAGTTTCTGGGATTTATCCCACATTAAGACCTAACTCTTGGTTCATCTCAGTGCCTTGCTCTTCTTTTACCAAGCGGCTGCTCTCCTTGTCTGATTACTGATATAAAGTGTTTTGATTAATGGACAAGGCATAGATTGGAACCAGTAAAATCTCAGCTGAGATATGTCTCTTCCAATTAACAGCCGTTGTGAACTTTGGCAAGATACTTAAACTTTCCTATCTGCAAAACAAAGACAATACCTACCTGAATTGTTGCTTAAAGAATAAATTAGAAAGTAGTTGCAAAATGTATTAAAAATCCCTTGCATATCCCAAGTGTTCAACAAATATTCACTTTTTCCTGTTTGTCAGTCAAGTACTGAGTTGTACTGAGTCAAGGACTAATAGTAAGAGAAAGGCAAACTTGTTTTTTCATGATGTTTCATTCACTGTTAAATGTGTCTTTTGCATAAAGAACCAATTTCCAGGACTTATACAAAATCTTTAAAAATAAAACTATTTGTAGAAGTATGATGTTTTAAATCATTTTGTTCCAACTTTCACCTATTAGGTCTGAACAGCTGTGAAAGTTTCAAGTTCGAACACTGGTATCTTCTACCCAAGAAATGTTTCTTAAACTATTATCATTTGTATATATTAATACAGTATAGTTCCCATCCTCAAGAAGCTCTTTTTCAAAATGTATTTTTCAATTTTTATATAGTAAAAATTGACTTTTTTGTGATAGTTCGAGTTTTGACAAATGAATAGTCATATAACCACCACCACAATCAAGATAGAGAATAGTTTCATCATCTCCTTCCCCCTCAAAATTCCCTCAAGCTACCCCTTTGTTGACAAACTTTCCCTCTACCCCCCAAATCTGGCTGCAACTGATACAATTTCAGCCTCTATAGTTTTGTATTTTTCAGAATTTCATACTAACGGAATCATACAATATATAGATTTTTAGACTGCTTTTTTTCACTTAGCATAATGCATTTGAGATTTGTCTATTTTGTTGCATATACCAACAGCTCAATCTTCTTTATTGATGAGCACATTGAATAGATTTACCATATTGTCTTCATCTGTTGAAGTCATTTGGGTTGTTTCCAATTTTGGTCAATTACAAATAAAACTGCTGTGAACATTCATGTGCAGGTTTCTACATGAACATGAGTTTTTGATACTTTTGGATAGTAACTGAACGAAATTTCCAGGTCACATTAAGAGTATAGGTTTGATTTTATATGAAAGTGTCAAACTGTTTTCCAAAGTGATTGTGCCATTTTGCATTGCCACTAACATATGAGAATTTTAGTTGCCCTGCATATTTATTTGGTACTGTCAGATTTAAAATGTTATCCATTCTAATAGATATGTAGTATCTCATTATGGTTCTAATTTGCATTTTCCTAATGATTAATGATGGTGAACATCTTTTCATTTGCTCGTTTGCCATTTATCTATCTTCTTTGGCAAAGTGTCTATCAAAGCTTTTTCCCACTTCAATCAATTGATTTCTTACTTTTGACTTTTGAGAATTCTTTATATATCTTAGATGCAACTTCTTTGTTGATATGCAATCTGCAAATATTTGCTCCCAAACTTTGGCTTTGATCTTTTAATTATCTTAACAGTGTTGTTTTTTTTTATAGGGAAAACATGTTTAATTTTACGAATTTCAATTTATCAACATTTTCTCTTATGAGTCATGCTTTTGGTGTTTGCCTCAAGGAACTTTTAATATTGCATCACACGAAAGCTTTGCCTGAATATCCACAGGATATGATAAGTGGTATGTGAATAATATAAAGTGCTAAAAGAGTTCAGGGGAGGAAGAAATAACTGAGAAGTAGGTAATTTTGCAATGCTGCTTAACAGTTTTCCAATAAGCTGCTGCTGACTCCTGAATTTTCTAAGTATTGAGATATAGTGTTAATGTTTCAAGATTTGGCTTGAGCACATAAAATTTAAGAAATGTATCTATCTGTGGCCAGTGAGCCCAAAACTGAGCCATTAGTGATATAAAGTGCCAGAAACATTCCTAAACTTTCAATCTCTGCCCAGCAGCTCCTCCCTTGCCCCAGTACCGGCCATATATCACTTTATTCTATAGGAATTTCTTTACGGTTTCAGTGGACCCTTTAGGTTTTATATATTTTCCTCTGTGATTTATGAGAAACAAATTATCTGTTTATTTTACTTATAGCTGTGATCCTCTGTGCCACACTGAGATCTTTGATTCTGCTTATCTTGAACTTGTTTTTGAGGGACTGATGGCTTGTCTGATTAAAATAAAATAAATATTTTATTAGTATATGCCTTTATCGCTAAACCATGAGTGTCTTGTAATTTCAGTCTTTGCATGATTGGGATTCAGTGCATAGTAGGCACTCAATAAACTTTTGATCAGAGAAAGTATACGTGATCAAACTCCTTCAAATCAGAAAAGAGTTCAACGGAGCTTTTAATCTTACACCTGTACATATCTATTCATATCAACATACATCTAAACACTAAAACAAAGTGTATTACAAATCATTCTGCGATTGTAGGAAACGTTTTTCTTCCTGATGCTGTAGGGGAAAAAAGTTTCTGAAGATGTAAAAAGAAGGGCATTTCTTAGCTGTGGAGCAATGACATTGGCTTTATTATAAATGCAGCTTTGTTTAGCCATTTTGTAAGGCCAACAAGAAATCTAAATGTGGTAAATTTGCAATCCCCGACCTTTTTGGTACCAGAGACTGGATTCATGGAAGATAATTTTTCCATGGATCGGGGGGTTGGAAGGGTGGGAAGTTGGTTTTAGGATGATTCAAGTTCATTATATTTATTGTGCACTTTGTTTCTGTTATTATTACATTGTAACATGTAATGAGTTAATTATACAACTCACCGTAATGTAGAATCAGGGGGAGCCCTGAGTTCATTTTCCTGCAACTAGACGGTCCCATCTGGGGGTGACGGGAGACAGTGACACCTGAAGTGTGTTGTTGACATCCAGTCTACTCTGTAATCTCATTTTGATTGATGTCACTGCAGAAAAACCTGCTTCACAAAGATCGGATGTTGGAAATGAAAGCAGGTTTTTCGGTGCTTTTGTGGCAATTTCAGAATATATTGCCTTGATTTTAATCCAGAACATATGGAGACCAGAAGTTGTCTCTAACATACTTTTAAGGCCTCTGTCATTTGCAGTCTCAAGCAGTTGATCCTCTTCCAGCAGGGACAAAGTCGATTTACCTGCCTTATTCACAAGAGGATCAATGGATCCATCCCTTCCCAGTTTGGGGGTCTTTTGTGGTTGGGAAGTAATGCTCAGACTCTTTCAAAAGCTGAGATAGGTGACCATGCACTGTCTGGGAGAAAGAAGGCCCTGGCTCAGTCTCTTTCAAAATTTCTGCTAATATTTCAAACATGTCAAAAACCCTAATGTTCACTCATCACCCTCATAATTCCAGTTTGGCTTTAAATACAGCCATTTTATCTGCCAACTCGAACGCAGTTGTGGTTCTCCCCTGAAGCAACAAATTGAGTTCATTGAGCAGATTGAATATGTCACAAAAGTAAGCAAGTTTTGTGATCCATTTTGTGTCACTGAAATGTGCTGCCAATGGTGATTGTTTTCTAAAAGCAATCTCTGGAGCAGCTCTCCTAACTCAAAATCTCTGGCCAGTGATCTACCTTTAGAAAACCATCCTGCTTCTGTGTAAAATAGAAGACATTGTGCTCTGCATGTATCCATCTCCTCACAGAGTTGCATGAACAGACATGAATTAAGGGCATGTACTTTAATGTGGCTGATAATTTTAATAACACCCTGCAAGATGTTGTCTAGTTCAGGTGACATTTTCCAGCTAGCCAACATTTCACTATGGATAACACAGTGTATAGACTCACATTCAAAGGCAAATTCCTTGACTCAAGTGGTGAAACCAGAAAGCCATCCAGTAATGGCAGTCACTCCATCCGTGGCTGCCATACCAACACAAAATGACCTGTGCAGTTTTCCTGATATGTAATCATTCAAAGACTTGAATAGCTCTGCAGTTATGATGTTGGTTGGAAACAAAGGTGCACATAACATATCCTTATGCACACCCTCCTGAAAAATATATCACACAAAAACAAGCATTTTTGCCTTGTTGTCAACGTTGGTAGACTTGTCAACCTGGATTGTGTAGCATAGCAACTCCTTAATCCCCTCTAACAATTGTGCCTTCATTAATTCGTCTAGTTATGGTGTTAGCTAAAAGAGGAACACGTGCCACTTTTGAACTACAGCCTCTCCTAAAAGTTCATGGCAAATGTCCTTAGCAGCAGGCAGGATCGACTCTTCACCAAAAGTAAAGGGCTTCTTAACTTTGGCAATGTGGTTAGCCACTAAGAGTGATGCTTTCAGTGAAGACACATTTGATGAAGTGTTGGCTTTCAATAATTGCTTCTGTTCTTTGTGTTCACTTTTTTTCTTTTGAAAAATTCCAAAGGCTTGCCTTCTAATGCAGTATGCTTGGTTTCCAAGTGGCAAAACAGTTTTAAAGTTTTCATGGCTTCGTTGGATAGCCAGTTGCCACATATTATACAAAGCAGGCTTGGAGAATGAGAATCACCTGTTGCAATGAACTCATAATTTAAGTAGGACTCTTGGCATTTTCTTTTAAATGCAGCTTTCATTTTGTTGGCAGTCTTAGAGTCTTCTGCTGTCTCATTATTGGGTCTTTCCCCCTTTTCAAAGAAGCTTTCCAGTGACATTTGTTTTTTACTCATTTTGCTAGATAGGGTTAGCTTGTGGGCTTAGCAAAACCGTGAACGAAACAAGTGCACAGTGCTGGAAAGAAGCATGGGAGGAAGTGGTAAATAAAATAATGGGCAGGCCATGCACAGACTAAAATAAGTGTCAGATTCTGACTTAAAGCCTGCCATCAGATGCAGCTTAAATGTCACTTTCCACTCACTGATAGGGTTTTAATATGAGGCTGCAAGCAATTGACTTATTATGGTCTCTGTGCAGTCAAATCTGTCTGCTAATGATAATCTGTAGTTGCAGCCACTCCCCAGCGCTAGCATCACCACCTCAGCTCCGCCTCAGATCATCAGGCATTAGATTCTCATAAGGAGCACGCAACCTAGATCCCTTGTATGTGCAGTTCACAGTAGGTTTTGCGCCCCTATGAGAATCTAATGCCACTGCTGATCTGACAGGAGGCGGAGCTTATGCAGTGATGTGAGCCTTGGGGAGCAGCTGTAAATACAGGTGAAGCTTTGCTCACTTGCCAGCTGCTCACCTCCTGCTGTGTAGCCCAGTTCCTAAGAGACCACTGGCACCAGTCCACAGTCTGGTGGTTGGGGACTGCCGCAGTAAAGGAAAAGAAGCCCCTGGCCTCATTGCCACAGTGTGCATCTTTAATCAGGTGGATGATGTTGGTGTAGTGAGCTTTTCACTGAAATGTCTGCAGTGTAGCCCGGTCCTTGGTTTGTGACAGTTACTGTTTGCACTCACACTAGGTGGACACAAAAGCCCAGCCCATTCCTTTACTGCAGCCTTCCAACGCTGCTCATAACTAGCGTATGCTCTGGCTGAATGACCTGGCTTCATTCACAGCTAAATCAGTACTAAAGCAGTCTGAATGATAGATAGCAGCTTATCAATAATTGAAAAGAAAGGCTCAGAGATATTCCATTATCTGAATAATTAATGCTCCACTTGGGTTTTGTAATTCCTTAATAAAACTGACTGATTGATTTGCTTAATTAATTTCTCCTTTGACAGGCTTATTGCTTTCTTTGGAGACAGGGATGGGCAAAAAGAAGAAAAAAAAAAAGATAATTCAAGCCAAGAGGAAAGATTTAAAATCTTCATAAACTTTAACCCCCTCGGAGTATTATGGGAACAAGTTCTCTAGCAACCTTCTCCCGCTATCTCTGCTTTGCTATAAAGACCCCTGTACCCTTGTCGACAGACACCACATGGGTGCATTTGGCACTGCGATTGATGAAACATGCTGAACTCTAAGGGCCCCAACCACATCTGTAGTAATAAACTCAGCTCAACCTTAAACACTTTTGAATAAATCGATCTGAATGAATGTTTAAAGCCGACTTTCATTTAAAGCAATGAGCTCGGAGTAAGGCAGCGGCAGCTACCTTGATGCTAAGCGAGCGGACGGCTTTGCCCGCACGAAGCGTCCCTCTGGCTTTGCGTGCACCTGCTCTGACTGAGGAACAGCGCCTGCCACTAGAATTTGGTCCAACCCCAATTCGTCTGCCATCCTTCCTACGATGACCAGGGTTGATCAGAGAAGGATCAAACTACCACAGAAAATTAAATCAAAAAATGTACAGAAAAAAGATTTGTGGGGTGAGAACTGGAGGGCAGAGATTGACGTACAAAAGGAAGAGAAAGGAAAGCTGAGTTCAATAAGTGAATGCAAAATAATATGTGACAGATGCAAGAAAAATAAGTGCATTTCTCTTAATTCAGGGATTCATATGCAACATTTACTTTTTGAAAAATAATACAGTCATTCTTAGAAAAGTTTATAAATAGGTGTAAATAATAGAAAATAAATGATCCAACCGGAAGATGAAAACAGTCCTTACAAGCAGACATCCCAATGACTTGTCAGTAATGTTTGTCAAGTGAAATAATCAGGATACACACAATAGAAGTTTCAGTCCTGGATTCCATTTCAATCATCTCTAGTCTCATGGCACTGATCCCTGTGGTTTTCCCGAGAACTTAGTCAAGGAGACTAGTTGGGGAAGGTAGGCGTGGAGTGATGAATGGTGGCCTAATTCCCATCAGAGGTTTCTGTGCAGAAACACTCGTAAAGGCAGTGTCTGCACAGTAGTGAGAACAGGTCTCTTCCACTCAGATGTTCCTGAATAGAGGTGGACATATGACTAAATGAAATATGTTTTCTGAGAAGGCAGGATCCAATTCCACAGTAGGGGTAGCTCAGCTGACTGGCTAGAGGAGGTTGAAATGATCAAAGCTGATCCTTAGCTGCCTTGAAACCAAGATCTCACAATTTTGACTTTTATCACAGAGAAAGCTGTTTTTTCATTTCAAGAATGGACAAACAAATGATTGAGAGCACCTGAGTAAGCATTCTGAGTACAGGTCCAGGAGCTATGTCACATACCATCTCAGTAAACCTTCCCAGCATTCCTGTAAGATAATCGTCATCGGTTGCATTTTACAGATCAGAAATCTGAAACTAAAAGGGTCAATTGCAGAGAAGTAAATGCCAAAATTGGGACTAGGCCTAGTCCATCTTTTTTGACCCAGTTTGTTTATTTTAGTCACATCGGTTTGCCCCAATTTTTTTAGCCCTTTACTGAAGTTCTCTCTGTTCTTACAGGCCCCTCTCCTCCATGAAGATTTCACTGATTGAACCAGTCTGTATTAATCAATCTCTAATTGCTTTCACACTTGTCATCAGAGACCTTCAGATTAACATGAGCTTTTTTTCCATTCTTCATTTTTATTTTTTTCACTTAGTATGTAAATATCTTTATTATTGTTTCTCTGCAGATAACAGAATTTGTTGGTTACATAGATAATCTCAGTATATTTTAGGCAGTCAATTAATTGATAACAACTTTAGATCTTTCTCTTACAAAAGTTAAAATTAAAATGTATTACACTAATCACAATATAGTTGAGCAAGTTTATACTGGAGGTTTGCTAAACAGTTCGTTCTATGCTAAACATTGCAAAACTTACAAGAGCTTTTAGAAGGGTAAGTTTCTAAATTCTCATGTGTACTCTCATATACTATTCTAAAATCATTTTATGTGCTATTTCCCTACTGTGTGTTACTGTTTCTCCTCATCTGAATATCTAGAAGAACATTGAATTTCCTTAGAATACCACTCTGTTCTCCACTAGGTGGTTTGTTTAAGATTGGCCACATCCTCAGCTCTAAGAGTAGGTCTGATTAGAATCAACCAATGAACATGTCCCATTACCTGGGCATGCTAGTTTGCTTAGCGATGAGCATGCCACTTTTGCTAGGTTCTCTTCTCTACTAAATTTTCCTTACTTTTGATGATTTTATTGCTTACAGTGCCCTGGACAGAGCTATATCAAGATGATAAACAATGTATAACTCCTGAGCTGCTCCACTGAAATTACCCACTTTGTGATCTTGTTTTCTCTTTCTGCCTACTATTGTTTAGTTTCCTTTCTAAAATCTAAAGCTGATCAAGTCTCCCCCATGCTTAAACACATCTGATAGCTCCCATTGCCTAACATCCACTTTATTCAGCATGAGTTGTCACTTCCTCTAACTCTACCTAATTCCTACAGTCTTTCTCTACTAGGAGTGCCATCAGCATTTTGGGCACCGTGATTCTTGCTTCTATGGAACCGTCCCACGTACTGCAGGACATTGAACATCCCTGAATGCCCAATATTTAATAGCATCAATGTGCCCTATCATTGTGAAAACTAAAAGCACTGGAGACATTTCCAAATGCCTCCTTGTATCTAATACAGACCCCAGATGAGAAATCCTGCAACATCACTCTTCTTTCTCCAAATATGCTGGAGCATCCATAGATTTGTTATCCTATAGTTCAGAGAAGAATGTTGAACACACACTAATCATTAAGTCAACTTTTATTTGAATGAGTTTGAATTAAAACAGGGAGAATTGACTCAAAGATATATCTTGACTGCTTGCCACGTTTTAAATTGGACTGTATATAACCTGATATTAAAGAAATGTTACTATATTTCATTCCTAACTTCAAGTTACATACAGTCTTCTTAGGGAAAAAACAATTACCCATATGCAAAGTGAATTGACTCTAGAAGGGAATAGTAACTCAAGAGATCAATTTAAAAGAACCTACAACTTAGTATAGGACTGAATGTCTATTGATTTAAAAAGATGAGTTTCCTTTTTTTATTTTTTAAAATAGAGACAGAGTCTCATTATATTGCCCAGGCTGCTCTCAAACTCCTGGCCTCAAATGATCCTCCTGCCTCAGCCTCCCAAGGTGATTTGATTACAGGTGTGGGCCACTGCAGCCAGCCCTAAAAAGATGAGTTTCTGAAGAGCTGTTTGAAACTTCAAGGTGAGTATAGAAAGGTTTTAAGTCTACTGTCCTCAGATATGTTTCTATCAAATGGGAATATGAGTCAGTCTGCTGAGACTTTAAAACTAGGTATAAACTTCTTGGTAATAATATTTTATCTTGTATGCTTTTCCAAAGTGTCCCAGTTCCATCAATATTGAAAACACAGGCAGGAAACTTCTTCCTTGGTGACATTTTGCAGAAGTCATAAAAGATTCTTTTTTGTCCTCATTTTTTATTGTGCTTATGTACAACATAAAATTTACCATGTTAACCATTTTTAAATGTACAATTTGGTGGTATTAAATACATTCATAGTGTTGTGCAACTATAACCACCATCCGTCTCCAAAACTCTTTTTATCTTGCAAAACTGAAACTGTACCCTTGAAACAATAACTCCCAATTCTCTCATCCCTCAGTGTACATTTTGGTATCCATTTATCCATTGATGGATATTTGGGGTGCTTCTACATTTCAGTTATTGTGAATAATGCTGCTATGAACATGGGTGTTGAAATATCTCTTCTAGTCTGTTTACTATCATTTTGAGTATATACCTGTTAGGTAGATTGTTAGGACCTCCGGCTCTTCTCAGGACAAGAGTTCCCTACTTTGGTGCTGGTTCCAGCAATTGCTCCACCTGGGAACAAGGATAAGGGCAGGCACTCTATTTTGGTGTTGCCCCACCCTTAATCCTATCCTGATCAACTGTTACACCTGGAGAAGGAGGGACTGCTTTATCAATCTGGGAATTTCCCAGACCAGCCATGATATTAATAGGACTTAGAAAGTGACCTAGAATAACTTAAGGGTGATTATTATGCTATTACTTTGAATCTGCATTGTGGTTCACCCACCTCCCAGGTAGGCTTTTGGGGAGGGAATTCGTATATACACAGATGAAATTTTCAGGACACCTGTTAATCATTTGCTAACATCCCACATATCCTGAGAGCTCTCCCCAGACTGGCTAATAAAAGGAAATAATCCGAGAATTCAGAGATAGAGAGAGTGGGTGAGTGAGTGAGTTAGTGAGTTTTTCAGTCACTCAGTGTGTCACTCATTCAGTCTGTCTCTATCTCTCCACTTGCGAAGACAGATACATTTTATTTTACAATAAAGAGCTGCTCTTGTGAAACTGCTTCCTGCCTGAGGTTAGTCCATCGCGTTGGCCCACTTATGATTTTTCCAAGCAAGGAGTGAGAGGACCAGGATGATAGTCTGGACTTGACACTTTGGTGTGTCTGGTCATTCTTTGGCCAAGAGCACACCAAGAACCGAGGGCAAACTGCCACCCTGACATACCCAGAAGTGTAATTTCTGGATCATATAGTAATTCTATGTTTAACTTTTTAAGGAATTGTCATACTGTTTTTCACAGTGGCTATACCGTTTTACATTGCAGGCAACAGTGCACAAGGGTTCCAAACACGCCATATCCTTGCTAACTCTTATTATTATTTTCTTATTTTCTTTTCTTTCTTTTTCTTTTTCTTTTTTTTTTTTCTTTTTTGTTTTTTCTGGTAGTAGCTATCCTGATGGGTGTGTGGTGATATCTCATTGTAGTTTTTGATTTGCATTTCCCTAATTATTAGTGATATTGTGCATTTTTTATGTGCATTTTGACAATTTGTGTATCGTTTTTGGAGAAAGGTCTAAGTCCTTTGCCCATTTTTGAATCAAGTTATTTGTTTCTTCGTTGTTGAGTTTTAGATATTCTCCATATATTCTAGATTTTAATCCCTTATCAGATATATGATTTGCAAATATTTGCTCCTATTCTGTGAGTTGTGTTTTCACTATGTTAAAAGTCTCTTTCCATGTACTTTTACATTTGTGTCATGCAGTCTAATTTGCATATTTTTGCTTTTATTGCCTATGCCTTTGGTGTCATATCCAAGAAATCATTGCCAAATATAATTTCCTGAAGCTTCTTCCTTGTGTTTTCTTTCTAGGAGTTTTATAGTTTTAAATCTTACATTTAGGGGTTTGATCCATTTTAATTTAATTTTTCTATATGGTGTTATGTAAGGATCTGACTTCATTCTTTTGCATATGAGTATCTGGTTTTTCCCAGTACCATTTGCTAAAAAGCCTGTCTTTTCTCTATAGAATGGTCTTGACACCTCTGTCAAAAATCATTGGATATGTATGTGAGTGTTTATTTCCAGGCTTCCTATTTTATTCCATTGGTCTATATTTTTCTGTCTTTATGAAAATACCACACTGTTTTGATTACTTTTGCTTTGTAATAAGTTTTAAAATCAGAAAGTTTGAGTCCCCCAATTTTATTTATCTTTTTCAAGATGATTTTGACTATTTTGGGATTCCATGTGAATTTTTGGATGGGTTTTCTATTTCTGGAGAAAATATCATTGGGATTTTGGTAAAAACTGCATTGAATCTCTAGATCGCTTGGGTGCTATTCACTTCTTAACAATATTAAGTCTTCCAATCCATGAGCATGAGATGTATTTCTATTTATTTATGTCTTTGTTAATTACTTTCAGAAATATTTTGCAGATTCCATTATTCAAGTCTTTTACCTTCATGGTTAATTACTACATATTATATCCTTTTTGATTCTATTGTAAATGGAATTGTTCTCATAATTGCCTTTTCAGATTGTTCATTGTTGGTGTATAAATGTAGCCAATTTTTGTGTATTGATTTTGTATCCTGATATTTTGCTAACTTCATTTATTAGTTCTAATAGGTTTTGTGTATGAGTGAGTATATATAATCTTAAAGATTTTTCTGCATATGAGATCATAGAGTCTGTGAACAGAGGTAGTTTTACTTCTTTCTTTATGATTTGTATGTCTTTTACTTCTTTTCCTTATCTCATTTCTCTGGCTAGAACTTCCAGTACTATATTTTATATAATAGAAGTAGTGAAATTTGCCATCCTTGCCCTGTTCCTAATCTTAGAGGAAAAGCTTGTAGTCTTTCACCATTGTGTGCGATGTTTGCTGTGGGTGTTTTATATATGGCTTTTGTATTGTTGAGCTAGTTTTTTTCTGGTCCTTGTTTGTTCAGTGTTTTAATCATGAAAGGGTGTTGATTTTTTCTAATGTTTTTTTCTATATCAGTTGAGATGATCATATGGTTCTTTTTCTTCATTCTATTATGTGATGTATTCTGTTGATAGATATGGGTATGTTGAACTATCTTTCCATTCCAAGAATAAACTCTACTAGATCATGTTGTATAATCCCTTTAATATGCTCCATTAAGTTTGCTAGTGTTTTGTTGAGAATTTTTGTATCAATGTTCATATTGGATATTGATCTGTAGTTTTCCTTTCTTATAATGTCTTGTCTGACTTTGGAATCAGGGTAATGCTGGCCTCATAGGATGAGTCAGATAGTGTCCCCTTCTCTTCCAATTTTTGGAAAAGTTTGAGAAGAACTGGTGTCAGTTCTTTAAATGTTTGGTATAATTCACCAGTGAAGCTATCAGGTCCAGGTCTTTTCTTTGTTGAGAGATTTCTGATTATTGATTTATTCTTCTGATTAGTGATAACTCTATTCATAATTTCTATTTCTGGGTGATTTAGTCTTGCTACAAGTTTTGTTAGGAATTTGTCCATTTCATTCAAGTTATTCAATTCAATTTGTTAGTCAATCATTGTTCATAGTATTCTTATAATTCTTTTCAAAATTTCTGTAGAATGGATAGTAATGTCTCTAGTTTCATTTCTGATTGTAATAACTTGAGTCTTCTCTCTTCTTTTCTTTGTTCATCTATCTAAAGGTTTGTCAGTTATGCAGATCTTTTCAAAGAATCAACTTTTGGTTTCATTGATTTTTTTCTATTGTTTTTCTATTCTCTATTTTGTTTAAAATATATAATATTTTTGTTTCCTTGTTTTTTTTCCTGCTCCCTTGAGTTTAGTTAGTTCTTCGATTTCTCATTCCTAAAGTTGCAAAGTTAGATTGTTGACTTGAGTAGGGAAGTCAGTAGGAAAATTTTGACCAGGCACAATGGTTGCACTTTCCACCCACTCACTATAATGCTGTTACCTGGCACTATGGAACCAGCCATGGCAAGGAAAAAGAATTTTTATCAGCAGCCTAAAGAAAAATTCCCGGCTTTCTTCTGCAAGAACATTATGTTAATTGAAATCCAATGTTCATTCATTCATCAAATATTTATTGAGATTTTGTTCCATGTCAACTAATCTTTTATGAACAAAATATGTTAGGTGGAAGAAGTCAAAATTTTATGTTGGCTAGCTGGGGGCAGTGCAGGGAAGAGAGATAGATAGAAACAGAAAGAGAGAATATGTCATGCTGATATTATGCTGAAGATAAACTTTTCTGGTAGAGGAAATTGCATATGCTCTGAAATGGGAGAGTGCCTGGCATGTTCTAGGAATGATGAAGATACCAATGTTTTAGACTGATGGAACAAAGGGTACAGCAGAGGCGATGAAGGAAGAAAGTAACAGGAGGCCAGTATATGTAGGACCCTGTAAGTTACAGTATAGATAGCAAGTCATGGTAAGGTTCTCCTCAGAGGGAGATGAATAGCTGTTCGAAAGTTTTGCATGACTCCTGCTCCACAAATGAACACTCCAGCTTCCCTTTTCCAATAGTCACACAGGACTGTATCTTGAACCAACGAGAACACACTTTGATAGCACTGTTTGACCTTTGGAGATTGGATCCGGGAAGAAGCCTGTAGAAGACTTGGAATCAATATTTCAGTTATATAATCCCAGACAACTCTACTTAGTATTTCCTTCTAATAAGATGCTCAGTTTAGAAAATTTCAACTTTATAGTTGCCTTTGTTTTAGATATTAATGGAAGATATTAGGGGTTGGAATAGGCAAGAATTATCTAATTTAGTTTAGATTGAAAAAAATTCAATCCCAGAAAAAGAATGTGACAACTACTCTTCCCATACTCTACCAGAGAAAGACAGTGTATAGGCTTAGGAGTCAACAGACAACTTTTGAATCTGGACTACTCACTCACAATGCAGGATGACTTTAGTTCAAAGTTAACCACTGTGAACATCACCATCCTCATCAAAGTATAGTGTTAATGACCCCTACCTTATAAGACTACTGGAAGGATGAAACAAATAAAAGATACAAAGCACATAAATGACATGTGACATAAAATGTATGTTTTAATGTGTGATGAATATTAATATTGTAGAAAATACTTAGGTGTTAGGGAACTTGACTATGAGAAAAATAAGAATGACCACCAAGACATAACTGGCATAATCCACACATTATGCAGTAGAACAGAGAGATCAAGGCTTTGTGAAAGAGACAAACTCTTTCCTAAGCTTGCAACACTTAACTATGATCTGAAAGAATATAGAAATTGCAAAGAATTATGTCAATCATGGAGGAATAGAAAGTGAAAGACAATAATCACATGGTCATATGTTGGCAATGCTCTGCTCAGAGGAGAGAGAACTTTATATAGAGGGCCTTGGGTGTTCTGGTCCCTTTGTCAAGGCCATCCTTCTATGGAGATATAAGCTAAAGAAAATACTCAGTAGAATTTATGTATTCTAGTCCCATCGTCAGTACCATTTTAGTCTTAGCCTGATATTAATTCCATTAATTCCTGTTTTTTTTTTAATCCAATGTCCATCAGTTTTGATTATTTTCTGGTTTCCCACATATACCTTCACCCTAAGAAGAAAAAGATCGGTCATGTGGACTTTGCATAGTTTACTCCCTATGAATGAAATTTATTATTCTGGTAGAAATGTATTGTTTTCACTACATGAATAAACTGATATCCTGGGTTTATTCATCAGTCTCACGAGTTTGGTTGAAGTATATATGTTTCAGAAAGATGGATGCAGTCTCAATATGCTGACAAAATCAGATTTCTTCAGCCGTAAGGATGAAGGGCACAATCTGAGCCACCGAGAAAATTTAGCAAGAAAATAAATGCCACCTTGTGAGGTCTTTTGAAAGAGATACTGCCATCACTCTCCTAGAGGTTGCATGCACATGTCCTCAACCTTGTCTAGGACTGTCTTGTTTGAATTATTATAAATATTAATACCATACACCTTTGCATAGTCTCTACCACATTCTGATCATTTTGTTAGTAAATAAGAATAGATGTCTTAGATATGGTATCCAACCCCAAAGACTTCATATTCTGCTATATTACTTGTCAACGAAAACATTCAGGAGCCAGATGGCTATTGTAGAGAACTACACATATTGAAAACTATAAAAAACTAGTTTTGAGGCACAACATTGTATGCCATATTCTCTGGAAGGCTCACGTTTCCAGGAAGAGCAGTTCAAGTTCAGAAAGACCAAATATAGGTAGTGGACCTTCTCCTTCTCTTGCTTCCCACAGTTGTACAACAACCATATGTCTTAAATGTATGGAGCAATTATTATTTCAAATATCTTAAATTTTCTGTGCCAATCCTGATTTCAAATAATCACTTTTCTTATTCTAACAAACTATTAACACATTATTCCTAACATGTCAGCATTCAAATTGTGTTAAGCTTCTGGGAAGAATGAAAAAAAAAAATATATATATATATATATGTAATTTTTTTTAGGCCATGATTTGGTTTTGCATCTTTAAACAACAACAAAAAAAGTCAACGTATTCACAGTGCCTTCCACAACACCAGCTACATAACAGATGTCCAAATAGTAACTGACAGTGATTGGGTTAATTGTCAATATAGCATGATACTTTAAAATAAAGTTTCATTAAACACATGAAAGAATAGTGCACTCTCATCGTTCTGTCACTTGATGACCCATTTTATTACGTGTCTGGTAGGAGATGCTGGGCTGTTGTCAACTGTGCTTCAATACCTCCTTCTACTGTCGCTTCTGCAATGCTGAGGGAAATCCTGAAATTATGTTTCTCAGAATCCCCTTTTCTAGATAGCTCCAGATTTAGAAGGCAGAAGGGAGTGGAGGCATTATTCTTGGAGGTTGTGGAAGTCAGATGGAGGGACTTCTCAAGATTCATCAATGAGCTTGCACTCTGATGAGGTAGACCGGGGCAGTGGTGGAACCTTTATGTAAACTGGAGAATTGAAGCAGTTTCTCAGGCAACCACCCAGTTCATTGCTTCGGGCCAAAGTCATCAATGACTGTTTCTCTAACCTTGTGACTAGAGCCATCCGACCTTCACTCTCCCTGCTCTTTTTATATGTGTGTAGACAATGTATATATTAAATTATTTTTACCCCTGTAACTCTTAGAGATGCTCTGATTCCATGGTCAAACACAGACTAATTCACAGGGAATAGCTCATATGGATATTTCAAATGCCTTTTCATTTACTTAAGTGAAAACAGAGTAAGGATTCAATTCCATCCTGATAGGCAGATTGTGCACCAACCAAACAACTTCCTCTGATGAAATTGCTCTTTGGAAATCTTAGGAAAAGCTAATATGCAAACACTTCTCAAAGAAGCCTTTCATTAGGGTGTTTAAGGCCTAAGAAAATCCAAAGAAAGCCAAGTCAGTTTGGCTGTGAAATACCCGTTTCATGGAAAACTTACAATGCTCCAAATCTCATTTTTTCAGCACTTCTGAAAGAACTAAATTGCATAAAGCAGAACTTTTTCCAGAACTAAAAATTAACTTAGATGTCAAAATAAAACCCTAGAATTTAATTTATCATAAAAGCCATATTCTCAAATAGAATCTAATGGACCAAAACAGATAAAGCAATTAAATGGGAAATGCTATGAATTAATCTTATTTAAAGAAGCCGTCAAGATGGAATTCATATTTTTAAAGATAAAATAATCAGGGAAAAATGCCTTCCAAGCTCAGTTAGCAGAGCCATAATTTAAAATAATAAAGCATTATAAGTACCTAATTTATTCATTTTCTGCAGGTACTATTTGTTAATTTTGACATTCCTCTCAGTTTTGATTGCTGGTGACTTTCCTCTCTTCAGGGATATTTTACATTTTTTTCTGTTACTTGTTAAATGTTGGTGGCAATTGTATGTATGCTAAGCAAAGTGAAAGAGTAACTGAAGCTCTGAAAAAAGTTCAAACTTAAACTCAGTGTTTCTAAGGATTTCTGCTAAGTAATGTTACTGAGGTCCTCCTGGATGTCTCAGTTTCTCTTGTCAAGTGATGAGAAACTCATGCAATAATATATTGGTGAAAATGGTTTTTAAAAGACTATATAGCATCCTAATTATGACCCTGTTATTGATTGATATAGTACCCATGTTTTGAGGTTTGGTCTTAGATACTGTTTACTTTTGCTTTTGTGGCCAGATTGCCTGGTGGTTACCTGTATGGGCTATATCAGGCAGACGGTCCACACTCTCTTCCTGATTCTATCACTCCCTATCTCTGACATTGTTTACAAATTTATTCCCTCTGTCTCTTGGTTTCTTCACCTGTAAAATAAGGATAATAATAGTACTTACCTCATAGAGATTTTTGTGCTAACAAAATAAGATTTTACAAGGAAAGTATTCAGAATATTAGCTGGTGCATAGTAAACAGCAATAATGTTTAGCTATTGTTGTTATTATTATATAATTTTCCTTTGACTTAATCTTAAATATGTATCTTAAAATTTCAAAAGGTTGTTTGTATCTTTTTAAATTTCCTTCCTACTTATAAATTGAAAAATGGACTAACAAAAATAAACAAACAACAAAACCCTCAAAATGTTACTTAGCAGATCTTAACCTTTAAAAAATTCCCCACTCGAAAATATAATAAATCCTAATGTTTATGAAATCTCAAAATACATAGTATGACTTAAAAGAAATCAAACAATGAGACAAAATGCTTCGCCGTCTCTATCTACAAAGGTGGGAACCTGATGTGACCTTCTCTACCTACTTCACTAACACAGGAAAGTCATGGCTATGAGGTCACCCAGTCTATCCATTGCTAGTTCTTCTCCCTCTTCCTGTTTTTGTTTTCTATAGTCTTCTTCTCTCCAAAATATTTTCATGCTGTCAGCATATTTGCCTTCTTAAAGTGTCACTACCAAAGTGGGGCCTCCACTGTTCAAACACAGAGTCTGGCTTTCCGACCTTCAAAGCCGTACCCAGACTGCCTGTACCTGCCAGCTGACTGCATCTGAGTCGCAGGTACTCTATTCAGTATCAATTCAGTTCCTCCTTTTAGCCTGATGGTCTTCTGATCACCTCCAGTCACGTCAGCCATGACCCCCACTATGCTGTGGATCATCCCCCTCCTTGAACTTCATGCCCTCCTCACATTTATCACTCCTATCTGCCTTTCAGGATGGTGCCCAAGTACCTAACAACCTCACTAAGCCTTCTCTGTGCCTTAACTCTCTCAGAGGTTTCTTTTGTGAACCCCAAAGCAATGATAAAGGGAAATCCGCCTATTCACATTATTTGGTCTCCCTCACTGTGTTTGAAGAGTCTTGGGGAAAAAGTCTATGTACCATATACCTAATGACACAAAAATGCTGACATTTTTTGCCATTATTGTTTAATTTGTTATGACTGATATTTTTCAAATTGAAATCTTTCCCTTTCTTCTGTATGCCCCCCTCATATTATGCATCTGTGGTTGATGGTAACGTGGTCTCCTATCATGACAGAACTTTTTATTTATTACAGTGAGCTCTAGTAAGTTTTTATTATCAATATATATTGGCTTAATAGTTACTTCTTGGAGTCTTATTGAGTTAATGAAATTACAAAAAAATTAACACTATGTATAAATAGCAGTATAGCTAAAGTCAAATTTGTTATATAAACAAATATAACTAATTTGTTTTTTAACAAATTTGACTTTATAATAAGTTTTGCTTCTGTCATGAGATTAGAATGGTACTTAACAATGGTAAATAAAATAAGTACATTGATTATGAGAGGAGAACATTGACTCCCATGTTTTTTTCCCCAGAAAATGGATAGAAGTCTAGAAGTACAGGATAATTCCTTATCCTGTACAGGATAAGGAATTATTAGGCAGTCATTGAATAGATATTTTTGAGGTAACTAAGCCAAAATCATAATTATTTTAGTTCCTCGTTACAAGACAAAATACTAGGATTGACTAGAATAAAGAATGTTATCTGAGAATGAATGACACACATTTACCTGAGAAACAAAGAAATACCTAACATAAAGTTGTTGATTAGATTGTCAGGCAATGTAATCTGAATAGACTTGTCTGAGTTTAATCATAGAAGACCCAACTCTGCATTAATTAGATAATTATGGAAAAGAAGACTTGTTGGAATGAAAATAATTACCTTAAAAATAAACTCACAGAATGAATACAGCTGGGCTATCAACAGTGAGATAAGATAAAAATGAGAAAGTGTAGTTAAACCTATGAAACCTTGATCAAATTAAATAGAAACATATTTTATAAGGTAGCAACAGCACACAGTCTCATTTCATTTGCAGTATAATCAGATTCCTAATTATGATACAATTCTTTTTTGGTTTGCATGTGTCTTAGGTAGTCACTCTGTTAAACTGAATATGTGGAATGTGGTTAGGAGTGAGGGAGTATTGCAGCAGAAATGCAGAAAAGTGAGACAAGGGTTGAGATTGCCACATGAGCACATCCAATGGAGGGACATGGGCAGATCAAAGGGTTAAATTCTTCATACATGGGAACTTATAAGACACAAATAGAGAGGGCTATCTCCTGTAAAATCATTTTGCAATAGGTACAGCTTGAACAACAACAACAAAAAACAAAATGAAACAAAACAAAACAAACAAAATTAAACAAATAGGAATATCCAAATTAGACCTATAGAATCCTTAAAACATTTTTTAAATAAGGTTCTTTTAATTGTGGTAAAATATACTTAACATAAATTTAACCATTTTAATCATTTTAAGTGTACAATTCATTGGCATTTAGTACATTCATAATGTTGTGCAATCATCACCACTATCCACTTTCAGAACGTTTTTATCATCCCAAATAGAAATTCTATACCATTAAGCAATAACTCCTCACTCCTTGTTCCCCCGACTCCTAATAACCTTTTATTCTACTTTCTGTCTGTATAAATTTGTCTGTTTTAGGTACTTGATATAAGTGTGTCTGTCTTATTTCACTTAGCATGTTTTGAAGATTCACCCATTTTATATTATGGATCAGAATTTTATTAGTCCATTGTATGTATATACTGCACTTTGCTTATCCATTCATGTATTGATAGACACTTGAGCCGCTTCCACCTTTTGGCTATTATAAGTAATGCTGCTATAAGCATGAGTGTACAAATATCCATTACAGTTCCTACTTTCAATTCTTTTGGTTATATACCAAAAAATAGAATTTCTGGGTCATACGGCAATTCTATATTTAACTTTTAAAGGAACCACCAAACTGTGTTCCATAGTGACTGCACCATTTTGCATTCCTACTAACAGTAGAGAAGATTTCTAATTTCTTCACCTTTTGGTGGCTGACGCTTATTTTCCACTTTTTTGAAAATTACACCTAATGGGTGTGAAGTTGTAAAATGACATAATTCTTACACATTAATGTGGAAAGAAGCTCAAAGATATATTCTTCAATTAAAAAAGTCAAGTGTGAAAGCAAGAGGTATTTTGTAAAAATATAGGCAGAATGCTCACATGATATCCAAGGCCTTCCATAATTTGGCCTAACCCATTTTCAAATTAGTCACAAGTAAGCATTTCTTATTAAGGAGGAGGATACAATCTATTTTTCAAATATTTATACCTGTACTCTGCCTCACGTGTTCTGTGCTCTAGCTCAGCAGTTAAAACCTTCTCTCTGATCTACCATATATTAATAGAAGGTAGTGACACATTTTCATCAGTGTTCACTGTAATGATGGTTCCCACAGACAGGAATGTCCCTTTGGGTGGGAACATCAGATTGACGCAGTGAAGATGTGGAGGAGGAATGAGAGGATACAGGTGTTATATATGATTTTAAAAGTCCCCAGGTGATACTGGTTCACCGATTCACACTAGAGTAGTCACTGCTATAGCCATACTTGAGGAGTCATCATTTCCTGTAATTAATTAAGTAATCAGTGAATCTCCCTGCTATTCATTAATAAATGCATACCCTGTGTCTCTTCTTTGGAGAGAATTCAAAGAAGTTTATTATCTGTGCAATGGTAGAACTCAGAGTCTGTGAAAGCAAAGAAAGTTGAACAGCACACTGTGAAATAATATGGTATAAACTAAGTACTGACTGCAGGAATTAAAATGAAAGGAAGATGAATAAAGATGTGAGTAATGCTTCAAAATCGAGATGAGAATTGAGAGGACCTTGAAAGATGGGAAGGCATTATTTACATGGAGGAGGAAAGGGTGAGCATTCTGGAGGTGATGAAAAACCTGAACAGATGTAGAAATGATAAGGTATATGGAGGGTACTTGTAGGGTTGTTAGAAAATACGTTTAACAGGCCTGAAGTAGATACACTAGGAAGCCAAGGGAAACATACACAGAACTTCAATTTTTAAAGGTCCTTGATTATTTAAAATGATACAGCAGCAAAGAGGATCTTTGAGCTGGTGGGTATGGGGGTGTGGCACAGCTCCAGTGTTGACTACGATAATGTTACTCCAAATGGCAGACACCTTTCTGCACTATTCCTTGTAGATTGACTCAATAAAACCAATTGCCATTTACCTGGAAGTGAAGATGATCTGATAAGAATAATGGATGTGATATTTATGTTGATACATTTTGTTTTTTGTTTTTGAATAGAGGAGAACAGCCTGAGAATGGGGATGGGCGTCGTCCACTCTGAAAAGCTTATAGTGCACATTCTGAACGTAATGCTTGGTTTCACCTCTCATCTAGTCACCTAGGGAATGCTTTGAATGTGCCCTGCCATTAAGCACTAAATGCGCCTTATTCTAGGATCCAAAAACTAGTTGAAAATGTATGAAATAGTGTTTGGATTTTTCTCTTCACAAACAAACAAACAACAACCACAACCACAACAACAACAACAACAAAGAAACAGCTTTGGACACAAATTTAGAGAAAATTCACTTTTCTAGAGTGCCTGAAAGATATTTTATTCACTAATGAGAGGAACGGAGAAACCCAGTGCAGGGGAGGGGGCATGCTACTCATGAAACCATAAGATGGAGGCTACTTTGCTTTCTCCCTAAAAGGCTTATAATTTGACAATAATATCAAATAATATAATTTGATGACTTTTTTAATGAAACTCAGTTACAGAAAAACTGGTTTCTGGGAGAAGAAATAGCACAATGAAGAAATTCCCACACACAGACATGCCCTCATTCCCACGCTGGTCAGGCTGTGAACTGACAGTGAAAACGCACACCTATGACCATCTGCCTTAATCCCTGAGAAGAGAATTCTGAGACCAGTCAGTACCCACCTGCAGAGATGAGACAACATTACTCCCCCCAAATATGGACAAACCCCAGGCCTCAATTAAGGACGTGAGAACTATGAAGTATCTCTATAACATAAAAGCCATAGAGACAGCATTCAAAATATGGAAGGGAAAATTTATAAGTGTATTTATTATAGCACATATGGACTTTAGATTTCCAGGATTGTCTTGCCCCCAAATTCATGTCTAAATATATAGCATTGCATATATATCTATATATAACAAAATAAATTATATTTTAAATAACAGCTGATTATAGTATGCTGTTCATGCAATTTTTTTTCCACTTAAAAATACACTATGGAAAACAATTTTAAATAAAGCAAAACAACAACACATGTATTGTGGGACGATTTCCAGGTAAGTATATATAGGTAGATTTCCTTGATTATTCTAATGGTGCCTTGTATTCCACTGTATTCTTTGCACTACAACATGTTTGTCTCCATATTTTGCTATTACAAATGCTGCAAATTTGTGTGAGTTTTTCTGTCAGATAGATATTAAGAAGGACTAGTTAGGTAAAGAGATCCTTTCATATATACGAGATAAGACAAAAAACTGAGTTGTGGAGCTGGTGGTTGAGTATGCTTTGTGGGTGGGAGATACAGAAACAAATAGCCGAACTCTTACATGTTTACCAGAAGCTTACCACAAACAAAAAAATTATGCTCATTTTTTAAATGTGAAAAAAATGGATAAATATAAAATTTGCTTATATATATGATTTTTCTAGAAATAAGATTTTTATAAATATAAACAGTACAAATCTTATTTTTAGGAAAATAATTACATATATGTATAATTTATACTTTGCCCTCATAGTAGTCCCTAGATAGATGACATCTACTCTTATCTAATAGAAATATAAATATGATGTATTATAAAGATGATATTACAGTACTAAGTTAAAAAAAAGATCTCTATCTCACACCATCTCAAAAATCAGTTCAAAAAAATTAAACCTGAAAATCAAATTTTAAACATTTTAGAAGAAAATATAAACAAATATCGCTATGACTTATGAAAGGTAATATCTATTTTTAAACAGAACTCCATATAATTACAAACGATAAAGGAAAAAATGCATTAGATTGCATCAAAATTAAATTTCCTGTTCATCACAAATACTCTTTTCACAAAAGAATGAAAAAGCATTTCATAAATAGGGAAATGTTTGCAACATATGTATGTATGTAAGATGTATCCAGAATATATATAAAGAACTCTCGCAAACCAACAAAGCAACAACAAGGAGGCCAAAAATTCAGTAGAAAGAAACCAACAAAAAAGAAACCATGAATAGCAACCAAACATATTAAAGAGGACAATGTTTAAGAAAGGCAAAGACCACACCCAGATCAGGAATTTTATTTAAATCAACTCTACTGATTTTCTGGCATACACAACTACTGTGGGTGAAATGGAATCATCTTCTTGCTTCTCTCTTGGGGCTTACAGTTGAGTGGGGAGGGAGGCCGACACATTAATAGTAAGATAATAGAATACAAGATGTAAAACATTCTATAGTAGCTCTGTCCAATGGAAACATAATGAAAGCCACATATGTAATTTTAAATTTTCTAGTAGTCACATCGGAAGGGTAAAAATAAACAAGTGAGATTGGTTCCAATAATATATTTTATGTAGGTTAATTTATTCAAAATTTGTCCAAAATATTATCATTTTGATTTGTAATCAATACAAAATTATTAATGAGATTTTTAATTTTTTAAATAATATGTCTTGAAAATCCAGGCTGCATTTTACACTCGTAATACATTTGAACTTGGAATAGCCACATTATAAGTGCTCAATAGCAACATGTGATTAGTTGCTACTGTACTAGACAGAACAGGTCTGTAGCATGGTTGCAACTAAAACATAATCAAATGAAAGGGTTGGAAAGCATTATTTTGAAATTGAGGGCTCTGGGAAATTCTCTTGGAGGACATGGTGTTTCAGCAGTGCCTGCACAGGTGCAGTAAAGATAGCTGGAGATGCATCGCAGGGAGTGGGCAGAGCACAAATGAGAGAAGTGCGGCGTATGCCCGCCGTGGCCGAAATGGGCAGTGTGCGGGGTCAAGAGAGAAATGTCAACAAGGTAGAAGAGCTGGGCTAAGCTGTAGAAGGTCTTCAGTGATTAATTGTTGATTTGTGATTATATGAAATATTTGGTGTTAGTTTTTCGAGGGCATTTTAGAATGAGACCTTTAACAGCAGTGTGTAGCAGGGACAGAAAAATGACATGAGCCATCAGCAGGAAGGCTAATTAATGACAGTGTCAGCAATCCCAGCCAGTGGCAACGAGGGTCTGGGCACAAGCATTCACAGTGTGGGGGGGCATCAGAGACATGGATTTGGTGGAATGTGGTTCATGACCAGACGGAATGGGAGGGAGAAATCCCGGATGCCCCTAAGTCAACAACTGAGCCACAGAGCAGGAGGTGGAAGAGAGGCTGGGAGATTTGCTTTTGGGTATATTGAGTTTGAGCCATCTATAAATAAAAAAGCTAATATTTTATTAATGAGTACACAAAGGACTTTGGGGAAAAAATAGTTTAACCTTTTGCTTGAGATGAGGAAGTTTAGACCAATACACTAGTTTAGTGATATCAGATTAAGTTTAGCCTAAAGCTGCCTCCTTACATATTTTAAATTTGGTCTAAGGGTTTCCCTATATATAGTGAGCTGTAACTTCACTGGATATGTACCCAGACTGTAACCCACTCATACCAATCACCAAGTTCCAGCCAATCACAGGAAGCCAATTGTCCAAACTATGGCAAACACCATGCTGTAACCAATACAGCTGTTTCTGCACCCACTTCTGTTTTCTGCACATCACTTTCCATTTTCTGTCCATAAATCCTCTCCGACCACGTGGCAGCGCTGGAGTCTCTTTGAACCTGTTCTGGTTCAGGGGGTTGACTGATTCACAAATCATTCTTCGCTCAGTTAAACCCTGTTAAATTTAATTTGTCTAAAGTTTTTCTTTTAACAATGTTTTAGATTGAATTCATAACCAGAGAACCTGTGTCCAAATTCATGTCCATCACAATCCAGAGGAGATAATACGTGAGCCAGTTCCTGGTCAACTTACACATCTAAATTCTTGTCCAATCAGGCTCTAATACTAATGCCAGGTCCTAGTATGTCAAGTTTCCCACATATCCCTGTTTATTTTGGGAAGCAGCTAAAGTGGAGAATTTCCCTTTGTCCTCCATTCCTCCCTTCCTCTCTCTCTTTCCCTCCCTTCTTCCCTTCCTCCCTCTTTCCCTTCTTCCCTCCCTTCCTTTCTCATGTCCTCCCGTAAAGCTTTTAATCCTTTGCTAGCTTCTTCCAACCTTCCTCCTTGACTTTTAGAACAAACTTTTTTTCTAAAGAAAGCCAGTCGCTAGCAGACTCACTCCCTTCAGAGTTTTCATCAGCTGCCTATGACCCAGTTAACCACCGATTTCCCACTGAGGCAGGTTTAGCGAAGGTCCCGCAGGCCCTCTCAGAGGAAGCTCCTGTTCCGTTTGTGGTGTCTGAAGAGCTGCGAGCAAGTGCTCAGGGTCTCCCGTCTGCCTCAGCGTGGGTAATTTATGAGTCCCCAGCTAGTCGGTCGGAGGAGAGATCCCGGATAGGGAACCCTGCTAATTGGCCCTTTCAGTTCCTGGCAGGCACTACCGGTGGGAAACTCCTGGGCCCAGACTTCTTATCTCCTTTTCAAAAGGCAAAGACACAGGGTAGGTAGACAAATTAGAAAAGAAAACAAGTGGGAAAATCCCCCAGCTCTAGGGAGAGGCTGTCATTGGCTTCACCCAGCTGTGTGGCCCTCTTCTGACTACGGAGGAGCCGTGTGACAGATATTGGTTTTTGTTTTGTGCAGGCTGAACAGAGAGAACGCATTTCCTGCTGTAGATAGAGGAGTCAGGCCCATTGATTTGGGCCCATGTGTATCTGATTCACAAGTTCAGCAGCTATTTGGAGCTCAGGTGCAGCAAGGGGCAACCCAGAGAGGGGAGTCTCCAGGCCACAACTCAACTCTGGTCTGTGGTTTGGGGGTTAACACCAGGAGCCAGAGAGAAGGATACCCAAGTCACCAAAGGGAACTTTGTGAGGAGCTAACAAGAAATTAAAAAAGAGTAAGGATGCCTTGCCAACATCAGTATCTTACACTGAAATAATGAGGACAGCCTCTACCCCAATTGCATTGCTAATTCTGATTTTCCTACCCACTTTCTACCACCCAACCGTATACCTACTCGTGTTGTTTATTTTACGCAGTTTCAGATGTACAAAATTGAGGCCAATTGGGGCAGGTGACATGTGAATGAATGTCCTTATAGATTGATTCATTCCATTTGCTCCTGGAAATGGCCTTTAGCTTGAGGAACCATTAAAGGAGCAGATAGTTTAGGGAGAGACAAAATGCTTACTGGACTAGCCTCCTCTCCCAGAGTGTGAAATGAAGAAAGAGAGACATGAGCACAGTTATGACAACACTGGGGAAATATTTGAATTTCCTTAAAAGACGTTTAATCCTACACTGGCTAGCGAGGAGAAAACAAAGATATCAAATATCTGCATAGATTGAGATTATGAGACATACTCAGATTAAAAACTGAGTTGGACCAGAAGGGAAATCGCTTTACAGAAGGGATCAGTTGTTCTCTTTCTGATTGTATCACGGCCAAACAGTGCTAGACTCAGGGTAGGGAATGAGTCAAGAGCTGTTAAATTTGAATACAACACTGAACACAATCTCCTAATTTTGCCTGATGCTATTCGTATATTGTTTTTTAAAAATCTTTTTGTATTTTTCATCTAATTTCTTCTTCAGAACAATGCTAAGAGAAGGTAATAATAATAATTATAATTATAATACCTAGCATTTATTAATTAATTACAGTGTGCCAAGCACAATGCTAAAAAAATTAGTATTCATATTTTACCTGTAAAATCCCCAAAGCAACCAGGTATTAATTTAATTTAGTCTTGGCATGATTGTGGAGGGGAAGTTTATCAATGTGTGCCGAGAGTCTTGGATTCTCAGCTCAGGCCCTAACTGTCTACCAGGTATGGTTCTGGGCAAGCCACTTCATATTTCTGGGTCTCAGTTTTCTTTTCATAGAAAATGACTTCTATTCATATGACTCTTAAGAGTGTATTATAAACTTTCGTATTTGCTATTCCACTGTCGCAGCCTAGATGTCTAAGATAAGTGTCTATTTTATAGATTAAGAATCTGAGGCCCAGAGAGAATAAGAAACTTGTTTAAGATCACAGAGCCAGGCTGGATGCAGTGACTCACACCTGTTATCCTAGCACTCTGGGAGGATGAGGCAGGAGGATCACTTGAACTTAAGAGTTTGAGACCAGCCTGGGCAAGAGTGAGACTCTGTCTCTACTAAAAATAGAAAAATTAGCTGGACATGGTGGTGTGTATGTGTAGTCCCAGCTACTCGGGAGGCTGAGACAGAAGGATTGCTTAAGCCCAGGAGTTTGAGGTTGCAGTGAGCCAGGCTGACACCACTGCACTCTACCCAGGTGACAGAGTGACACTCCATTTCAAAAAAAAAAAGAAAAAAATCACAGCACCAATGCTTGTGTATTGTGTACCCCTGGACTCTTGAACCCTGGGTTTCTGATGCCAGATGCTATAGATTTTTCTTTCATCTTGCCCCCTTCAGTATGATCACAAAGGCTAAAATTTTAAGATTCTACCTATGTGAAATTTGATGACCTGAGGTATAATGTGCAATTTTGCCAGAACCACAAATAATGAGGAATTTGCTTTTGAGAGTGTGGGCTTTGGAATGCTCCACTGGGTTGAAAACTCCATGTCGTCTGTTTCTCCTGAGCCCTCTGAACTGATGTGTCTTTATCTAAATGTAGTTACAGCGGGATTTCCTGCATAGGATTGTGGGGAGGAGTAAACCCGAGGCCTTAGCTCAGTGCCTAGCATTATCAGGGTTGTGTGATCAATATTAGTTACAGTTCATATGCTACAGAGGACGGTCCTAGCCGCCTAGTCACACAGAGCATGCCAGCTTTGGGTATGCAGCCCAATACTTATCTCAGGCAAGAAAAAAGTGCCAAAGGAGCTACAAGGGCCACATTTCCACAGGAAGAAAAATTCATTCTTTTTCTCTGGTTTCTTGAGACCATGGTTATATTACATTAAATTATGTCATTGCAGTGTCAAAAGTAGCACAAAACCCCCAATCACATTTCATAACACTAGAGAAACTGTCAAGATTTCCATAAGGTACTCTGGCTTTGGGCTTCCGCAGTGTTCATATATTGATTGTTTTCTCCTAGATTATTGACCGAGTGTCTCCAGCATGTTGTAAAATGTCTACTGATGTTCAGTGCCTTGGTGGGGGCCGTTCTATAACTCTTCTTCATCACTGGGCACATTCTTGTTTGTATGTATCCACAGCTGCGATTTTAATAACACCAAAAGAAGAGAACAACAACTACAGGAAAGACATTCCAGACATGGCTCAGGATCAGGATTCTCCTCTCTTGCAATCTCCTTTGGAATTTCTCAGAGTCCAAAATGCAATTAATCACTCCTGTGAGGAAATTTGAAATCGATCAACACATTTCAGCATTGCTTTAATTATTCTTAAAGCTGTTTGAAGACCATTGTTTCCTGCTTATGGAAAGTAAATGAATAAACATAATCTTCATTAAGACCCCACTCACTTTCCCTTTCACCCAAGGTAGAGCTGTGAGAGAAGACACTATATAAATAAAAGTTATTTTTCCTTTTTTTCTCTCTCCCTCTTCCTCTTTCCCTCCTCTTTTTCTCCTTCCCTTCCTTCCTCCCTCCCTTCCTTCCTATTTCCCTCCATCTCTCCCTCTCTCCCTTCCTTCCTTCCTTCTTTTCATTCTTCTTTCTTTCTTAATGAGGAAAATAGAAAGTGATTTTCTCAAGCCTCCCTAAGAAGCATGTGACAAGTCATTGAGCCACACACTGATTCCTGAATTCAAGGGGAAAGTTAAGGAGAGAGGACAGAGGGTGGAGGTGGTGAGGCAGAGTGATTAAGTTCCAGAATTCATCAAATGCATCATTCAGTACACTCATGGTGGATAATAAGACAAGGCAGCAGACAGGCCACACCAAGAAGATGATACAGCAGTATGAATTGAAATTTTGAAGTGTAGACCTTCTACTTTGGAGTCAAGCCTTTTGCTTCCTCACTTTATGTAAAATAAATACATTTTATTTTATTGTAAAATAAAACCCACATGTACATACACACGCACATACAGAAACAAAATGCATGGCTTAGCTGCTCATTGTAAGGCAAGTATTCCTGACTCTACCACCAAAGTCACAAAGTGGAACTTTTCTACCTACCCCAGAAGCCTCTCCATGGGCTGTGTCCTAATCCAGCACCTCCCTCCTGCCACAAGTAATGCATCTGCTGACTTTCATAGTAATCACCTCCACATTTGGCTTTATCATTTTATCACCAAACCATGCAACTCCAGATTACTTTAGTTTAGTTTTCCGTATTTTAAAACTTAATATGTGTCCTTTAGTTTACAAGTTCTCCTTCCATTCTTTTCTTGTCTTTAAAATTTGTCTGTTGAAAACTCTGGGGTGTTTGACCTGTAGAGTAGTCCCATGGTCTGCATGCTGCTGAGTGCACATGCTTGCTGCAGTTCAACATGTTCTTCTGCCCTCAGAATTACCCACAAATTGGCAGCTGGGTCCAGAGAATGGATCAGTCATAGGTTTGATTCCCTTGGGCCAAGGTGCCTTATCTGCATGTACTAACAATTTAGGTAAACACATCTAAACTGTAATATATGACTTTGCTTTATGGTTTTTTATTTAAAATTACCTTGATTTGGAGATAGCGATGCTTTCTGTGTTCTCTTGAATTCATTCCCTGCTAAAAACAATTAAGAAATTAACCATTAAATAATTCACTCCTTTATTTGTTTAATAGATATTAATCGAGCTCCTACTAGATCCTGGTAGTACCCCCATTATAAGTAACACAAACTCAGTGTTCTCACGACTTTTACTTTCAGTTGGGAAGAGATAGATAATAAACAGGCAAATGAATGAATAAAATGTCAGGTGATGACAAGTGGATGAAGAAAACAAAGCAGGGCCAGGGAGATCGAAAGTGATGGTGAGAAAGAACTACTATTTTACACAAGGTGGTCAGGGAAAGCCTCTATAATAAGATGACATTTAAACAGAGATCTGCTTCCACTGCTTTCCTAATGTGTGAGAAAAACATTCCAACTAGAGCAAATCCTGAGGGAGGTTATTCTTGAAGGTTTGCAGAATGACAAAGGAGGTCTGGTAACTAGTAGTGAGTGTAGGAGAGACCAGGAAGAGATGGAATGAGAATACTAGCAAGTGGACAAATCATAAAACATCTATCACCTATGCATTTATCAGAGCTTCATTTAGATTTCTTGTACGTTTGACCATAATTCCATGCACAGTTCTAGAGACGGGGTGGAGTACAAAATATTGTGTTTTGGGGTCAAGAAGAACATGTCTAGCACCAAAGGGGGTTTGAAGAAATTGTTTGAATCATTATTGAATATTCTTAACTTCCATACAAATAATTATAATTCAAGGCAGCATGCAATTTGTGTTACATCATTAAAGGTCCATTAGAACTCACTAGAAAATATTTTTCTGATTGTGACAATAAAAGCTTCCAGAAGTAGGTGACAGTTGAGCTGGGCCTTGAGAATGGTTAGGATTTCGAAGTCGGGGATAGGGGAAATTGTAAGTGGAGGGAATGCAAAGAGCAAAGTTTCAGAAGCAGGGAGCCAGAGCGTATTCTGAGAATGGCCAGTGAATCCATTGGACTGGACTTGTGAAAGGAGTTGTGGATTGAAAAGGTAGGTTCAGGTTAGATGTGAACGAGCTTGAATGCTAGGATAAACAGTTTTATGCTTTAGAAAGTAGAAACTTAGAGAAGACATTTGGGCTAACTAATGACTTAATTAAAATGGAATTGGAGAAAAAAGAGGCGGTGTTCAAAAGAAGAATGCATAGAATGTCCAACCTAATGCATCAATCCAGAGGTGAGGGGCTAATGACCTGAATCAGGGTAGAAGAAATTTAATTTAATGAAAAGACTGAAGATGTACTGAGTTTAAACAGGAATTTCAGTTAATAAAGAATAGGAGTGCATGTGTGCTATAAGTTCAGCTATAAGAATTAAACTGCATATGGGGGTATAAATTATGATGTAGATTATACACATATACATACTATGAAATAGAATATATATGCAATATATTCATATATTTGCCTCTTCTTTCATTTTTCTTTTCTTTACTTCCAGAATCCCAGTGCCTTCTCTTTTCCCCTAGATTCCTAAAACTTCTTACTAGCACAACTTATCTTACTCTTGATGAGTCCTTGTAGGATCTAGATTTTTCTACTGATATCACCAAATTTCAAAAGATTACCTGTCCTAAGGGCCTTTCTTTTAGAGCTCTGTTTTCCAAAGTGACAATGAACTATGTAGTAGTAATAAGTTTAAATACCATAGTACCTTTCTTTTGTAATATATTTGAACACCACACACACATGCATGTACATATTTGTGCTGAGAACACTGGCTAGACTTGCTAGAGATTTCAGGAACTGATAAAGACAAAGAAAAGACATTCTGGGACTGTTCTCTGTTTTTAAGTCACACAACATAAGTAATGTCTGTGGTACACTGATTCTGCAGGGAGACAAAATAGCTTGGTGCTTAACAGAGCAGCCCCTGGAATGGTATTGCTTAGATCGCAATTCTGCTTCCACCTCTACTAACTGTGATATTGAGCATTTTTCCCGAGTCTCAGTTTCCTCATTCTTTAAGTAGAATATTTGTGTTACTTACATCATTGTTCTCTATTAAGGATTTTATAAGGTTAATACATGAAAACACTTAAAATAAGAGTAAGCATTCAATAAATATTAGCTGTTTTTGTTATACAAGTAATCCTTTTATTAAGTCTCACTCTTCATCAAAAACCTAGTGGGCTTCATGTCAGTAGTACACTAGGATACCTATGCAAAGCAATTTTCTAGGTGTGGTCCTCAGTGTCTTAAAACCTATAATTCACTATTGTAGGTGCACAAAATTAACTTCAATAACAATCTTTAATTAAACCACAATCTACTCAAGCTACTGAAAAACCCATCAGTGGCTTGCCCAAAGGGTACAATGACAGAAAGAGCAGTGGATTGCTGCCAAGTCTCGGTTCTGCCATTAAAGAATTGTGCAACTGTGGAAGAGCCATTTTAGCGTACCCTACCCCCTACGACATCAAGCATCTCATCAGTAAAATAAGAGAGTTGAATTGAAGACTCTTTAAGATCCTTCTCAGGCCAGCCTCTCTATATTTTTATTATTTTCCTTTTTAGATGAAGATTAGGAGATTCAGAAAAAAAAATCTAGCAAAATGGGATGCTTTTCAAATGTCTTCTTTCAATGAAAGTATAAACGCACACGCACGCACATGCACACACAACATGGATATCATGGACCATATGCTCTTTTTTTATCATGTTGCTTATTGCAGGAAATTGAAGTTGTTTCCTGTTCTTTCTGTGTTAGCATCAGGAAACACTGGTTGTACAAATTTGGGTGTACAGACTTTCTGATCTCTTTGGCTTCTCACTTTAAATAAATGCATGTTGACATGAGAGCAGATTATATTTGTCATATTTCTTTTTGTATACATTCCTGGTTTGGGGGAACAACTGAAGGGCAAGAAAAATGCAGAACAGATTACTATCCCCCAGAAACAATGCTCAGAGAGCTGTGAGCTACGACGTACACAACCCTTTTATAAATAGAATAAGCATACATGAAACTTAAAACCAATAATAGATAAAACCAAACTGAAAACTTATCCCAAACATTATCTAAATAACTGCAAGAGAGAACAAATACCACCCTGCTGTCTCTGATATTACAAAGACTTATGTGTTGGAGGTAATCGAGTCCTCCCAGCATTTATCCCACCATAGAAATTCATCCAGACCTAGGATTTGGCAAACCTCATTGCTACCTAACAATAGGATGAGTTACATCAGTGTGGGGCCTCTTCCTTTGGAGCTCTTTCTTTAGGAATGTGAATATTAAACTGAAACCATGATAGAGTCATTGACATTCAGATTTAGAGGGTGATTGCCCTGTAGGCAACTTTATGAACCACTCCAACCCTCACGTGTGGGTGTTCTATGTCCTTGCTGCTCTTCCAAGCTCCCAGTTCTGACTCTTTGTCTCCTAAAGCTTCTCATTCCATTCTAATCCAGAGCTACTCATTAGAGGTTTCTTCCTCATCCTGGGCTGAGAGCCTTATCTTCACACCACCTAAATCGGTCATAATTTCACACATCAGAACTGCACAGAGCAAGTCAAATTTCTCTTCCATCTGATAAGATCTCATATATTTGAAGTAGACTGCCTGGATTCTTCACTGTTCTTGACCTGGACTTTGAGGGTTCCTAGGGTTAAAGAGGACTTTTGCCATGCGGAGCAGAGTAGGCATTTGAGAGGGGACCAATTCAAGGGTGGGATGGACACAAAGATGAATAATCTATGTGTTGGAAAACAGGAAACTTAATTCAGAAAGTGTGTTTATTTGCTATTTGTTATTGAAGGTCCTTTATAAATGTGTTAAATAGGTTAGCCCTGTCTCAGTTTTGCTACTGAGAAATAATGGAAGGTGATGTGTCATTTTGGGGGCTAAAGCATCACAGGGAGAAGAACAATACACTAAAAGACTTCATTGATTTTGCCATAATTCACTGGCACCCTGAGAGGAAAGGGAATATCAGTGGGAGGATTGCAGGAGGTGCTGATCATGTGCCCCTCACCACTGTAGGGTGATCCTTCCAGTACCAGCATCTTAGGTACATTGTTTTTCTATTCACTTAGAAAATGTTTTTATTCAAAAGGTGCCTTGGTAGAAGGGTACCACATTTGCAGCTAACACCTCCACCTTCCCAATAAATTAGCCAATATAAAATTTCTGGGCACTCACTATGACAAGATTATCAAGCTGGGATGCTCAAGATACACACACACACACACACACACACACACACACATACATGCACACAGGAGCAATGAGAGAATTCTTTACATCCTTTAGGATTCAATCTACTCACTAGATGGCTAAGTTCACATACATTATCTTTCCCCTCAAGTGAAAACTTTCTTCACATTTTGTTGCCTAATAATATGCCCACAAACAGGAGTATCCCAGGAAGGTTGGGCAAACAAATTTGAGGAGAGCTTGGCAAGATAATTGCTGAATTGTATTTCCATTTATTGCCTATTGGAGAGTTCAGAGCCAGTCCTGTTTGTGTACTGCAAAGAACAAGGTGCCTCCTACAATTTGGATTCATTAATCTGTCTCCATTTTTTTTCCTCTCAATACTTTACATTCTTCACTTCCCAATTAAAAATTGATTTATCACAATGAGGTCCTATTTGGAAGTGTAGATGACTGTAGGAAATGTAAATTGGCATACTTAGTTTATTTTTCTTCTATAATTTCATTGGAAGAATAGAAATAGAGACTAAAAAGAAAATAGGATGTGTCCTGGAAGAAATGCTGAAATGCTACCATTGAGGGTATCAAACTGGCTGATGGCAGGTGTTAGGAGTAGGGGAAAGAGAGCAGATCAGAGACAAGGAGGTAGGTGAGAGGGTCCCTCTGCCCTTGGTCATAAACATCCTGCTTCTCAGGTATGCTCAGGTGAAGACTCTGCCTCTAGCCCATGCAGAGCCCCATGTAGTGGAAGGGAAGAGGCAGAGTGAGACCCCTGCTGTGCTTCCTTGCATACTGTCTCCTCCAGCCAGAGAGCACAAAGGATCCAGGGCTCCTGTAGGTGATCAGAAAGAGGAGCTTATTTTTAAGCATTTTACTTTAAAATGTACATTTCCTTCTGTTTACATCTGCATATATCTTCCTACTGATGTGGCAGCTTAAATGCTTTATTTACTTTTTAAAGCTCTGCAATTGGCGTTTAAGTTGTGGTTACAGCTCCTGTCCTTTTCCAGATGTGATCCAATTGTACACAAACACATAAACAATTAAAATGGCGAGATGAGGTGGGGAAAAGGGTAATAAAAATGGTCAGAGTCAATTAAACCAGTGAAATAAAAAAAAAATTAAACCGTGGAATGGTGTACACAGTAACCCATATTTTATTATTTTCCCCTTACAACATTGTAAAAAATACATAAGCCCTTGATGTATGTATGTTTCCTTGAGAAAGGTGCTCTATGGCTCAGAGGCGGATTGGCGCCATGTGATGTGGGCAGCTGTAAGGTAACAACATGTTTTCCCATAAAAAGCAGAGGAAATAGGCACATAAATTCCATATAAACTGTCAGGGTGTCAGCTATGCTAACACTAGGGAAGCAGGCGCCCTGGAGCTACACTAACTTATGCACCTTCATTTTTCAAACACACACTTCTTGAATTCACAAAGCTAAGCTGCAATCAGGCTATTTTTTTTCTTCTTCTTTTTCTTCTTCTTCTCCTATCTAGCAGCTTCACTCTCCTCACTCTTTCAGATACTTCTTACTTTAAGAAAGCAAAGGCATGGAACAGGAATATAAGAGGGGAGAGGGAAGACCTTACATATGGCTGCCATCTTGGGTCAGCCTGGGTCCTTTGTGTTAAGAGCCACATTCTATTGAATTGAATCTGAAAGAGCATCCTGGTGCTGTGTCTGTGGCTAAAAAATTCAGGAGCACAGGAGAGGGCTGGGAATTCTTTCCTTTTCTTCCTCCTCCCTCTCCCGCTTCCTCTCTCCCTCTTCTTCCTCCCTTCTTACTTTTGCCTTTCCCCCTTCCCCCTCCTTCCTCCTCTTCTTCTGTCCTGCTTCTTCTTCTTCAGCCATTTATTAGTCCTTCAGGGATGACTTCTAGGATATAAAAGAAATTTTGGCTTGTTCGAGAATATCACTCAGGAGGTAAAAACACTTTCCCTTGCTGGTAACTCTATGTATAAAAATACTGAAAGTTAGTATCACAAATCTGAATTCAGGATCATTTGTTAAAGTGAAGCAGAGAAAAGCCCCTCCTGCCTCTTCCCTTGGGTGGTCTGGGTTTGCTGGGATGTGTGTGGTGGTGATGTTCCCATTTTTGACTCCTTTTTAGATTTCCTTGTTTGAAACATTTTCAGCAGTTATTTTGTGACATTCTAACACAGTCTATTTACTCAAACTCAAAAATTCTTTTATATCATGACAGCTGACTCTGTGTTTAATTCAAACATGCAAGGTCTCCATGCATAAGACCCTGACTTTCTATTTGAACAAGTTTTCAAAGCTCCCTGGACTTAAATTTCTTTATCAGCCCACAGGGGCTCAACACGTGTATCATACAGCATCATAACACTGTTGTGATTCCTGTGTGATATGAAATGTGAGTAATATATTATTGAAAAGTTTCATGTGATCTTCAGGTGTGAGAAACTATGGAGTCTTTGACAGATTTTGAATTCAGAATTTTAAAGGGATGTTTAGACTAGTTAGAATAAAAAATATTTGGCTTTTTCTCTTCAAACATGGAGTTTAAGAGTCCCATAATTAAAAATGCATCTAACATGCTCTGTTTCTCATCTAAGATTTTGACAAGGTTAACATGATAGAAATCAAAAATCAAAACAAAAATAAAATAAAAAATACTATAAATAAAAAATAACTTCAAAAGAACAAGTAGAATATAACAATAAGATGATCCCACAGTTATTATTTTTGCATATCAGCAAAGTGGTGGCTTTTAAGTGTGTCTTCTACATTGAACTCTAAATATCCGTGATCATATTTTGTTCATTGGCTATGCCCAGATCCATTTTTGTTATGGTTTTTGATTATTAATAAAATCCTATAATTTTTTTATATACTAATTGTCAGAATCAATGCCAGCCAGCAGGGGATTTTCAAGAAACACATATCCAAGACTGCCAACAAAATCATTTAGGATACGACAAGTCCTAATCACTTATTAATCACTATGCATCATAAAATTATGATTAACATTTGTTTCATTATCATGCCTACTGAGAAACTGAAACACAAAGATGTTCTTGGCCTATTCACAGATATCTGGAAGAAGGAACTGCACCAGGATTTTAACTTTAATTTCAAGCTATGGATAATTCTATCTATAGTTTATCTTGGCATGCATTTCCAAGATCTTTTGCAAATTTAAGTTGTTTATTCATGATTCTGGAACAGATTAGTTAAAAGGGAGGGATGGTGTTTACCAACATAATTCAAGATTAGAATGATAATAATAACCTTTGGAGTTAAGGAAAAATAAAGCTGAGAGAGGATGATTAATGAATCCCAGTGATCTGCCTACCCTTCTCTGCTTTGTTCAACACTCCATTTCAATCTATTTGTGTAACCAGGAAGCCAAATTCTTCCTCTTAGAGTTAGCTTTGCATATGGGGTCTCCTTTTCAGAGGGCATATCTTATACTGCTGTAGAACCAAAATGGTTCAAGTTTAATTATCTAGATACATTGCTCTCTGCAGTAACCTCACTATTGTTCTCACTGTAATCTACCACATTATTAATGCCAGATTTTTCCTATTAGCTTTTAAACTATTCTTTTATACTGAGTAGTTTGCCACCAAATTGTTACCAATAAAAATCATCAAATGCCTAAAGGTTATTTTAAACACAGTGTGAGCAATGCTGGTTTCATTTCGCCATTTATTTTGTTGAGTTATTATCGGTATGCATTGTGTGAACTTATTGTATGCATTTTTTATGCTGCTAGAATGGCAGTATATTTTTAACGATCCCCTTTTAATATGAATGTCCTAAAAAAAATTCCTAAACCCAGGGTTTAACAAGAACTATGCAAACTTCACCTATCGCCTCTGCTTGTGTCAAATATTGTTGAGTGATAACTTTAGGAACCTAATATATTTGGAAATCTTGGCTTCTATTTCTTTTAGAGCTATAATGCATACTAAAGGATGCTATAAAAGAACATTTTCCTTGCAGTAAGTGTTCTCTGCCTCATATTCCCTAGTAGTCAGATAACCAAAGAGCTCAGGTGTAGAATAACCTTCTTTATAAATGTCAAAAAAAAGTAGGCATACAGTATACATTAAAAAAAATCTTTTAAGTCATTGAAAATCTGATTCAAAACCTATCATAAAAACCAAAGGCATGTTCTTACCAATATTGTTTCTTATGAATATATATTCCAGCTATGGCCATACCACTTCTAGCTAAAATTTCTTCAGGATTTATAAACTAAGCAAAATTGAAGTGGGTCAGCATGGATAAAGGCTTTTAATGGAAAAAACAAAATTCTGACAAACAAAAACAATTAGAATTGGGATTAAAAATGTGTGGTGTGAATGTTTATTGCTTTAATAAATATATTGTGTAATACAACAAACTCACTTCCCAGGAAATAAAAAGGAGTGATAGGAGAACTTGATACTTTCTTTAGGTTGTCGAAAACTCAACTAGTCTATAGCACCATTCATAGATATTTTGTCCAATTATCCTGGGAAATAGACTGGTCTGATGTGATGTAATAAGTCCTTAATTGCAAGGATCAGGAACAGTTTAGGGTCATTATTATCACGGGGACATGGTGTGTGTGGTGGAGAGAAATGAATAGGTATGCCTTTCTTCCATTCTTCCATCTATTCAGTATTCCAGCCATTGATTTAAATAAAACAAATTTTGTTGAGATTTCATTATGTGCCATCCCTTAGAAATGCCTTTCAAGATACACCAATAAACAAGGCAGACATGGTCTCTATCCACAGGAAAATTACAGTTTGCAAAATGAATTTTTCCACTTGATGGGTAATATAATCAGACAGAAACATGTCAGGGTTACAAGAGTTCTTCCAGTCATGGCATAATTACACTTAACAGGTAGAGGTGTGATGACTAAAATCTCTTAGGATTTCATTCTCAAAGTTTGTTATGTTGTAGAAAACTGCAACTCAACCTGGACCTAACAATCAAGTGGAAAAAATAAGGAATGGTAGAGAGGGAGGCAACAATTTTCTTTGGTGGTTCTGACATACAGTGGGAGAAACATTGCCTTATTTAGAGGAGCTAGTAAGCTATGCAGGCTAGGGTTCCTGGCCTGGCCACAATCGGAGGGTAAGAAGAATGAATTAGGAGGGTGATAAAATGGGATTTAAGACAGGCAAGCCATAGGTGTTAGTTTAACCTGAGTGTGGTCTTGGAGCAGAGGGGTAAGCAAAATGGGTATAAAAGAGAGAAGGCTATGTCTGCAAGTTCCTCCCAAGAAATCCAGATGCTATGTCTATTTGTAGTAAGAAGTTATTAAACCTCGCCTTGTGATTGAGCTTGCTGACTAATTCCTCTTTCTTGACAATGGATGGGGAACTAAGATGGCTTGGGTCTACCTATAATGCCCTGCACTGATAGAGTTCATTCCAAAAACAAAAGTTGGAAGGAAGATGCTTTAGCTGACCACTTATCACTTCTACATCTTTACCATGTGAGAGATGGCTGTCAAATCTGATTCAAGAGGACATTTGGGCTATGGCAGTGGTAAGAGGGCTATTTAGAGAGGAATATGGAAGAGTGCAAGCATCAAGTGCTGGCTTCAGAGTCACAGATTCAGCTTAAATTGCAGCTTTACCACTAATTCAAGTGGTTATTGTAAAAGTTAATCTTTCTAAGTTTTAGTTTCTTCATCTTTTAAAAAAACAAAACAAAAAAAACCATAAACTGGGGATAATTTCTATTTCACATGGTGCTGAGATACTTGAGAATTTTTCTAAAGTTCTTCTAATAAAGTAAATGACAACTATCCTTAAGCCTCCCTCCCTTTAATTAACAACATAATGTATCCTTTAGGTCAGTGTTATGCACAAATTATTCCAATAAACTATTGGTGAATTGAATGATTAAGCTAACCTCTTTGCTCTTATATAGTTTTGCCTCTGTTTGCCACTATTAATATAGTTGCGCTTCTCGTTGGCTGACAGGTAATAGAGACATGTAATTCAACCACCTTTAAAATGGCTTTATGTCGTTGATAGCTGGAGAGAAGTGTCCTCTGACAGAGTAGGTACCATCAGTTTGTAAATCATCAAAGAATGGAGTAGGATAGAATGCTTGATGGGATTTTCATAGCATTATCATATAGATTACAACATAAAGAAGGGTTTGAATATATCTGAAGAAGTGTTTCAGGATTTACATAATGAATTAAAATAAAGAGGCAGACTTAGGTCTGAATCCTTTAACCAACATTAATCCATAGCAGGGTCATGATCTTCACTGACTTTCATCTGCATTGAAGAGACCTGATGTGTCTTGTTAATGGTGCTAATGGAGGAAGAATATCTGAAATCTAGAAATAACTGAATATTTTTAACCTTTACAAGGGTAGATAAAATGGAAGGGGCACAGTTATTCAACTGTCTAGAAATTCAATAAAACCTCAGCTCTTTCAGGTAAACTGTACAGCCTGGCCATTGCTCAGATTGGGAAATTAAAAAAAAAAAAAAACTTGGATCTTTACAGTACTAAACATTTCCATTTAAAAATGCCACCCTTCCCAGACAGCCATGGAATGGTCTTGTGAACCTTGCTTGATTTCCTCTGTAGATCTCCCAAGTAAGTACTTCCTTCTCCAGCAATAGTGGTGGTCACATTTTTCCTGATCCTTCAACCTGGTTAAAAATCATCTAACTTACAGATAGATGTAACTGTAGGTTTTATGCCAACCAAAAATTTATGTTTCTAATGTGTGGGGAATCCTCTGTATAAGGAAAACATTTGCATTTGAGCGTGTGTCTCAGGAAGGATTTATTCATGTAGAGATTTCTGATTGCAGGGAAGTACACTTTTGCAGATCATTTAGGGATGTGAGTGTGTCTCTAATGCTCCTCATAATATACAGCCACCCTCCCATCCCATATATATAGCTTGATTTGAATTTGAGACTGGACATGATTTCGATAACCTGCTTTTTTTCTTTTTAATGGAGGAAGTAGCCACAAGCAGTCACTTCATTGGTGAGATGCTTCCTTTGGTAAAGTGATTACCTACCATACCATGAGTACAGTAATGCCTTTCTGCCTAAATAGAGGGCAAGCTGGCTTACATAGACACATATAAGGGATACGCCTTAGATCTAGAAAGGGGTGATTTCAATCAAAATGGTTACACTGAACCCAGAGGGGGAACCAGGGGCAGAAATTATCACTGTTTAGAATCTGTCTGTGGCTATCTAATAGGTCCAAATGGCAGTAGAAGTGTCCCTAAGAAGATGAAAAATACTATGGGCCTTGAAAAACCATGGAGCTAGGGGAAAAGTAATAAGAGGCTTCCTAGAAGAGACCATGGGATTGGTTTCATTGAAGACTTTTGTCCTGGATTTATGGTGTGGTTACCAAGTCACGGTGGTAGGATCCTGTCATCTCTTTCATTTCCTTCATGCTTTGATGGTTATAGTCAGTGCCTGTATGAAAACTCAACATTCTCTTCACTTGTAACTCACCTAGATGTATAAATTTTCTGATTTGGTTTCATGCACTTGTAATACATTGGTAAGTAACACTATAAGCACTCAATTCACTATATTCACTACACAACTTATACATTTAATATTCTGACATTCCTAAAAAATACATAGAATCTTCCCTTTAAACATCAGAGATAATTTACTATAGGGGTTGAATTACTTAATATTATATGAGTCATTACTTGCTACATAATCATGTATTTCCTTATATTTTTACTAGTGAATCTCTATTGCTCTTTTATTATTCATAAAGCTTTCAAATGACTAAAATCTCTGTAGAAAGATTTTAAGTATTGTGAAAGAGGAGTATTATTTTAAATTTCTTGGTATCTACAAAGCACCAAATTGATTCTTTTTATAGCATGTGTTCAGTATAAATTTGTTGTGAATAGCAGATGCTGAACATATATTTATTGCACATAGGTGATACTTAATATATAATTGTTCAATGAATGTTTAGAAAGGAGAGGAATTTGGGTTCAAAGGCTGTCTCTGGCATTAAAATTGATCAATGAAATGTAGTCCATGAATAGAACTGATTGTGGCTCCTACTTTAATTTTTAATTAGTCTACTAAATTAATTTATAACTGAATTTCACTTGTTTCACAAAATATTTATTGATCAGTACCTATTATATTCTTGGCTTTGTGTATGTGCATATATGCAAAAAATGAAAGTTATAGTGAAATATGTATATTATTTATAATCTCAGTACCATATACACCATATCCCTACTTGAATACCCCTCTGTAGCCTCCAGAATAGAGTTCAATCTTCACCTCTGGTATTTGAAGAGGTAAAGATTAATTGATCCTAATCAATCTATTCAAACTTAATGTGCTTGTTCCCCAGCATGCATGCTCAACATACCTACCATGGAGTCCTTGGCAATCTTTAAACACCATGTTTTCTTCCATTGCCACATCATTGAGTATTTGTAGTTAGCATGGTGCGTTGCAATAGTATTGACTTCAAAGCAAGATGGGTCAATTCCAAGCTGTGTCACAAGTTTTGCAATCTAATTGATGAATATCAACTTTCAGGGTTGTGATGAAGATCACAGATAAGATATAATATATAAAAACATAAATGTAGACAAAACTTAATCTCATAAATACAAATCAATTTATGAGGACAGTGGGTAAGAAATATGTCACATCCAGATAATTTAGATGTGTGGCTATCTTGGCAAAGGCAAAGAACTTCAGACACAGCTCTCCTTTCCTTTGTTTTTCACAGCAATATCTTCCCAACTCAGATTAAATCCCAAATCTTCTTAACCCAGTGGCTTTCATTGTGCATGTTTATATTATTGATTTATGTTGTTTTAACTTCTAAAGTTAACAAGAACTCTAAAACCTTAATAAGTCCATGATAAGAGGTTTTTTATTTGAATATTGAGAAGAAAGATTGTCTAAATAAAGACACAATTTTTGCTGTTCCAAAAGTCTAATTCACATACCTTCTATAAGAATGAACAAGTTCTTAAAATTATATAAATTAAGAAAACAAAAGGAAAAAAAGAGAAGAAAAGGCTCATTTTGAGACCTTGATAATCTGAATTCCATTTATTTAGCATTTAATATTTGTTAAGATATTTCTTGAATTTTTTCTGCTTAGTTTCAGACCTTCAGTTTTTTGAATAATGTAGGAAGACTGTGGTATGATCAATTGTGGCAAAGCAGAATGGAACCTGAAGGTAATTTTCAGCTAAGTTGAAACAAGAAATAAAAAACAAAACTTTCGAAAGTATATAAGTCTCTAAATAAAGTATTTTTAGGGTCTAAAGTCTCTGGGTGATGGCCCCAATTCCGAGCTAGACTGTGTGTAGAGACCTGTCCTGAGCACAGGAATTCTAAAGAAGAAAATGAGACTGCCTAACTCCTGACCTCCCCTCATCCCCATGCCTTTTAAGGGTGGGGCAGAGTATCCTCAAATAGACTCTGGCCCAGATGAGAAAGAACAATCAATGTCCCAGCTACAAGAGGTTTCTCTGGGGTTAATCTTACTAGTTATTGAAAGGCACACGGGACAATTGCTATTCACTCTTTTCTTAAGGGAAAGAAGTCTCCATATCTTACCATTGTCTTGGAAAAAAAAAATGTGGTCAGTCACAATACCATTTCACTGCCTTCTAACTTCAGGGAGGTGGTGCAGTGCAAACAGAAGCCAGCAAGCAAACAAAGGTAAGGCAATCAAGGCTTCAAGGTTGGAACAATTTGTGTCACCCAGTACTCTTGCTTGCCTTACTATCATCCTCTTTTCTTCATTTTTAAATTCACTTTTCAATACTTTAATAAATAACTGAAAACCTGGAAGTTTATCAATTGCTTAAATTATTCATCTGAAATCCAGATTTTTCTATGCATAGGCCCTAAATTAACAGCTAAAACAGGACAACAAATGTCAATTTTTTGCACATTATAAATTTCTAGTGTTTTGTTTTTAGTTTAATAGGTTCTTATGTTTGATGAGTGGAATAGATTTTAGAGAAAGAGAACCCAGGCATACTCATGTCTGCAATCAGAGGCATTTAAAATGAGCAAAATTTCCAACCCTGTCCTTTAAAACTAGAGCGTATTGTCCTACTCATCAGCCAGGGCATTTGGCTGTGAAGTCAAAGGCAGGAATGTTTAACTACTATCAGCAAACAGAAACCTAGAGAAGAGTATTTGTGTCAGTTAGATGCCAATGAAACTAAGCTTTTCTGAGATGAAGAGCATCGATTTAATTTTTTTCCCCTTCTCCAGATTTTTGCTATGACAGAATGACATACTCTTCATTCAGGCACTCAAGCAAAAGAATGCCTGACAATCCAGAGAAGGTCAAATAGTTTCTCAGCCAGTTGATGTCGTTTCAGAGAGACTTTAACCCTCTTTACCTAAAATGGTGGAACCAAAAGTTTTGCTCTGAAGACCCTAGGGCTACCTTTCCAGAGACAGCCTCCTCTTACCTCCTCCGTCCCCAAAACATACATTTAAAGAGAATGTTTCAGTAGGTGGTTTCAGTTTCTCAGAAGGTTTCCTTTTCTTTGTGTTCAGTTGAAACGTCTTGTGACTTTCATTCTACTTTGCTGAAGTTCCCCTGGTCTTGCACCATTGTTGGGCTCTGGTTTTATTTCTCATCAATGTCAGTGTGCTCCGGGGAATTAGTTTTTCTCTTTCCCTGAATGAACAAATGCTTTCTCTAAATGAAATCTGGAAATATATGGCCTTTCTAACAAAGTCATAATGGAGGACTCTCCAGGAGGTGGGAACATTTGCATAAAACAAAATCTCAAAAGGACTGGTGAGTCCTTCAGTTCAGAGATCTGTTCACAGGATAGACATTCTTGCCTCTGACCTCTGATCATTCAGGCTGCACATTTTGCAATATAACTTCACAATCCTGAGAGTTACACTTAAGTGGGATAGTCAGGGAGGATTTTACCAAATAGCATAAAGGGCGGAAAACGTGACAAAGGCCAATAAACATGTGAACATAGTGGATCTTGGCATTTTGAGGTTCATGATCCCAGACATTATTAGCTGAAGTTAGCGGGCTCTTAATGTTTAAGAAAATTATCATGTGCCAAAGCCAGCCTGCCTCAGAGAAAATCCCATTTGGCTATTTGGCCCCTAGGATCCTCTATAGTCTTTTAGAAGATACCTCTTCTATTTTTAACCTCCTTTTTTCTGATTTTTCCACTTCGAAAAATGTGAAAAATTAGGGGATTCTTTTAAAATGTGTGTTAAGGTAAAGCACAGCAACATGTAACAGTAAGCATATTTTGTATTTCATTAAAGAACTTGCATGTACATTAATTCGTTCAAGGCTTTGCTCTTTTAGGAAGTAGAACAAGCATTATAATTAATAGATGAGAAAAATGAAGCCCTGAGTGGTTACATTATATTTACAGCATGAACTTATAAATGTCACTGACAAACCGGGAATGTGGTACAGCCTCCCCACTCCTTCAATGGGATTTATTCTACTACGTGTTGGTGATGCCTCTCTGTTTTCAAATTTAGTTAAGTATTACTGATTTAAAAAAGTCATTTCACGTGAGTTGCTAGTAACTCAACTTATACACAACACTAAGAAGAGGAATGTGACTCCCATTCAAGGAGAAAGAAACTCGGGAAGATCAGTGAGTTGGAAAAGCTACCAATGATATAAATTCTGTAATTAGTAAACAATAATTCTACCACTTTAAAAAAAATATTGCAGCCTTTAGTAACTGAACTTACCAAATGAAGACCTCAATTTCACTATTAAGTTGAAATTGATTGAATATATTACAACATACCCTTGAAGTGAAGGAAGTGTTGAGTTTAAAGGGAGGCGATTTTGCTAGTTGATTTGTGTCTTGGCAAACATATTACACGTGTCAATAAACCTGGAGGGCCCCATTGCCCTGGTTTCAGCCACAGATCCTGAGGAAATTGTTCTTACGTATTTTCAGGTGGACCTGAAGGCATAAACAGAGATGTGGGGTTTTGTTCCATCTGTGCTATTTTTAGCAGTGAAACTTTAATTACTTAATCACCCTCCACTTGTTACCACCTTTGTTGAAAATAAGGGGAAGAAAACCTGTATGTTAGTTGGAGGATTAAATAAAATTATCCACATACAGGATGCAATGTTTAATAAGGACATGATAGGATAATAGTATTATTTTATTTTCTCTGTGCATTCTCCCTTTTTTCACAAAGACAAAGTGAAGCAGCTAAGAAATACTAACACCATTAGAGCAAACAGTCTTTTTCTCAACTTACCTTTGAATACAATAAGCTGATCTTGAATCTCCCACCAATTGACTCAAATCATGAGCCGCTCAGTTTATTAGTTCCCCACCCCATCACACCATGATGGAAAAGAGCTGAGAATGTGAAGATCAGTACAAGTTCAAGTAATATGTTGAATTGGGGGGGGGAGTTATACTATATTTTGATCCAGGTGAAATCAGTCTAAAATAACTTTTAGTTAAAGAAGAATAAGAATCACATGAAATGAGACTTTGATTATTGGAAACTCCACGCTACGTTGGATATAAGCAGAGACTAAGGAAAAAAAATGGCCTGATGCTATAAAATATCTGAGACTCACTTGCATATGAGAATTTTGAATGTTATCCCTACTTCCAATCCCTGTAGCAAATAGCTATTGTCTTAATTATTCTTTTGCTTTGTTTCTGCTCTAATCTGCCCTGGTTGGTAGCCATGTGATACTCCATTAGTCACATGACTACCACAGAGTTTCTTTTTGAGTATCCATATTGCACAACTCCAGGTAACATTTTTCACATTGCCCTGTATATAGCTCATAATGTAAATGGTACCTTATGTACATAATGTAAGTGGTGGCCCTTCTGGGATGACCCTTCCTCTGTCCACAATTGATTGATCCAGGAATTTACACCTGATCCAAGAATTAATACACAAAGAGAAGGCCCACTATCTCCAGCTGCTAAGACCCATTAATTTGACATAGTTCTTCCTGAAGTTTGAATAGTCAACATCTACTTGGATACTCTGGGAAATCCTGGTGTTTTTCTGATAGATTCTCATTGTTGCATAAGGTAGCAAGATTCAGTAATTAAACGAGTGAAACAGTGAAGAACCTTGACTAATAAAACCACTCTAACCCCACATAAATATCCTCACAGATACTACATAAGTGAATCCTACTTATTTTCCAAGAACCAGATCATTTCGCTTGAAGATGTAGATTCTGAGTTCAGACATCATGTACTCAAATCCTGATTTCACGAGCAGCTGTGATGGCCTTAGGCAAAATACTTAATTTCAGTGACTCAGATTTTTCATCTATAGGAAGGAAATAAAAATTGTACCTTCCAGGCTTACTGAGAGGATTCAAGCAGTTGAATAGAGCCTAGTAAACTCCTGATAGATCAGCTGATATTATTACACTGTAAAGTCATCTGGAAATGCCCTCATACATTCTCCAAACTTCGATTTACTATGAGTACGTTTTTCTTTTGTGCTATCACTCTCCCCTGAACTCTCCTCCACTAGAGCTCTCATTTCATACTTCTACAATTATTGACTCACAATTCCATCTCCTCATTTCTATTTGTGATCTCCTTGAGGGGCAAGGTCTTCGTCTACCCGATGTTCACCCATAGTACATAGCTATAGCAGTATCTGCCAAGTGATACTGCTCAATAAATACATTTGAAAAAATAATTAATAAAATTATAAAAAATTACTATGCAAAATCACATTCTTCTGTTTGTAATCATGAGTTTTTTCTCTCATTATCCAAACATTTCTCCATTTTTCTATTTATTCATGCACTTATTTGGCAAATATGTGGGTAGAAAACTACAGTCTAGTAGATTCTGTGGAAATATAAAATGAATAACAAGCTCTCTCCTCTAAAGCAGTTTGCAATCCAAGAGGGGATAAAACAGATACCCAAATTGCTATAATATAAAGTGGAAGGTGATGGGTTTTATAACAGAAGCACTAGGAAATTGCCATAAGATCTAGAAGATGTAGAGATCATTTCAGGCTGCAAAGCTTGAAAAAAACTTCAAGGAGGAAGTACATGTGAGGTTGTTCTTAGAGAAATGAGTATGCTTTCAATAGACTGAGAAAATATTTCCTCAAATGGGAAAGGTCTGCAGGTTAATGAATTTCTGCTAAGTATGACTGTTACTAACAGTTCCTATCTGTCAAATGGACTTTGAGAAATGCAACCACGGTCTTTGGCTTGGGTTTGATAAAGGTCAGGCCAAGAGAGCTGTGTTGGTTTCGGTTTTTACTCTCCCAATGAGCCACTTTAACACTACCTAAATCTCTCTGTAGATTGAACAAATTGGTTTGTTTTAGTTTCACTTGGAACAGAAATCAATATTGCAAAAATAATTTTCACATCCATTATGAACAAAGGTGATGCAACTGACATTCTCTTTGAGTTGTTTCCTCAATATTTGCTGTAGTTCTTTGCAGGGAAGAACTACAGATAGTGATTTTTATCACCATCTGTTATCCTTCCTAGGAATAATATCATTCAACTCACATTTATTGAGTGCTTACTATGTACCAGGCATTATGGTCCCCATTGGGCTTTTTTTGGTCAAGAATATGTGATTGACATATGATTTATGGACAATGAAATGCACAGATCTAATGAGTATAGTTTCATAAGTTTTGACAAATGCATATACCTGTTTATTCCATGACTATCAAAATATGGAAAATTTCCATCACCTCAGAAAGCTTTCCTTCCCTGTCTGTCTCTATCTTGCCTCGAACACAACTACTTATTTGACTTCTTTTACCAGAGATTCATTTTACCTATTCCAATATTCTAAGTGGAATCATACTGTACCCTTTTATGTCTTATTTTTTCACTCTATGTACTGTTCTTGAAATTCATCTATGTTGTTTCACGTATCAATAGTTCCTTTTCATTGCTGCATAGTATCCACTTGTGAGAACTGATAATCTACAAGTCACATTTGACAGGCTTCCAGATTAACCTGCCTGGGGGAGATCTTATGAGCCATAGCTTACACACAGTCCTTGAGCAAAGAATCTTATTATAAGTCTCTCAAATCTTATAAGTTCCTCAAACTATTGTTGTACTGATTACTACACAACTTGCAGATTTTGAAAACAATCAAAGTTTGTTTTGATTGTTTTTTGCTAAATTATGAAGTTTTGCTAATATGTTTCTGAATTGTGCTGTTTTACTGATTGTCCTGCACACAGAATAAAATACAATATATATTATAGTTTAACATATTTTTCTACTGATGGGTATTTGGATTGTTTTTAGCTTTCAGCTATTATGACTAAAGTTGCTATGTACATTCTTGTACATGTTTTTTGGTGGACATGTATTATCATTTGTTTTGGATAAATGCCTCAGACTGAAATCGTTGGGTCATAGGGTATATGTATGTTTAGCTTTGTTAAGAAACTGCTAGATCTATTTCCAAGGTGGTAGAATATTTTTACACTTCTACGTTGTTGAACACCAGCAATGGTTGAGAAAATTGGTTTCTAAACATTCTTACCGACCCACACTTGGTGTTGGCGTTATTTTTAGTTTTAACCATTTTAGTGGGTATGAAGTAGTGTGTGTGTGTGTGTGTGTGTGTGTGTGTATGCACACACACATGCATATATATTCAGATACTATATTTTTCAAGTATAGAATTTCCATTTGGTTCTTTTTTAATTTCAAAATATTAAGGGGATACAAATGTTTTAGGTTACATGGATTGTTTTTGTAATGTCTGAGTCCTGTATATAGGTGTGCCTGTCACCCAAATAGTGTTCATAGTACCCATTAAGTTGGTTTAGTCCTCTCCCCTTCTCCCCCTCCCCACTGGTTTCTTTACACTGAGTTTTACTTCCCTCTGTACACTTTTGTGCTCATCCATTAGTTCCAATTTAATAGTGAGTACATGCAGTGTTTGTTTTTCTATTCTTGAGATACTTCATTTAGGAGAATGGCATCCAGTTCCACCCAGATTGTTGCAATAGGTATTAATTCATCTTTTTTATGGCTGAGTAGTGCTCCATGGTATACATATACCACATTTTATTAATCTACTCATGAATCAATGGGTACTGGGGTTGATTCCACATCTTTGAAATTGTGAATTGTGCTGCAATAAACATTTGAGTGCAGGTGTCCTTTTTGATAAAATGATTTCTTTTCTTTGGGGTAAATACCCAGTATTGGGATTGCTGGATAGGTCTACTTTAGTTCTTTGAGGTATTTCCATACTGTTTTCCATAGAAGTTGTACTAATTTGTAGTTTCACCAACAGTGTATAAGCGATCCTTTCTCTCTGCATCCACAACAGCATCTATTGTTTTTGGACTTTTTAATAAATGTCATTCTAACTGGGGTAAGATGGTATCTCATTGTGGTTTTAACTTGCATTTCCCTGATGATTAGTGACATTGAGCATTTTTTTCATATGTTTATTGGTCAATCATCTTTGTTCTTTTGAGAAGCTTCTGTTCATTTCTTTTGACCACTGTTTAATAGGGTTGTTTGTTTTTTCTCTTGCTGATTCGCTTGGGTTCTTTGTAAACTCTAGTTATTAATCCTTTATCGGATGTGTAGTTTACGAATATTTTGTCCCATTCTTTAGGCTTCCTATTTGCTTTGTTGATTGTTTTCTTAGCTATACAGAAGCTTTTTTAGTTTAATCAAAACCCATTTATTAAGTTTTGCTTTTGCCATGATTGCCATAGGGGTCTTTATCATAAATTCTTTGCCTAGGCTGATATCTAGACAAGTTTTTCCTACATTTTCCTCTAGAATTCTTATGGTTTCATGCCTTAAATCTAAGTCTTTCATCCATCTTGAATTAATTTTTGTGAGTGGTGAAAGGTAGGGGTCCTGTTTCATTCCTCTGCATATGGCTATCCAATTTTCCCAGCACCATTTATTGAACAGGGATTCTTTTCTCCAGTCCATTTGGTTCTTTATATGTGGTTTCTATTTTTTTTTTTTTTGAGATATTCCATTTCTTCCTCCATCGTGTCTATATTTTTCTTTAAATTCTTTAACATAATTGAAATAGCTCTTTTGAAAGCCTTAGTTGACCACTTTCATCATTCTATGGTCTTTTTCTCTGGCTTTTTTTTTCCCTCTTGGTCATAAGTCATATTGTCCTGCTTCTTCATGTGTCTAGTAAGATTTTATTGTGTTTTGGATATTATATTTATGTGTTGTTGTGTATCTAGAGTTTGTAGTATTTTTGAAGAATGTTAAGTTGTATTCAGGCAGGAAGTTAGTTTACTTGTAGATAAACTTGCTTCTTTAAGGGCTTGTTTAAAGTTTTGATAGACCAAGTCTAGAGTAGTCTTTAAAATCAGATAAGCTCAGCTCCCCAGGTTTGTCCTTCTGAGGTCTCTACGAAATGCTTTAGCTATTCCATAATTTCTTTCCACTCTTGCCATTATGACTCAAAATCACCTGGTCATGTGTGGTCCCCAGAAATTGCTTTGGTCACAGCTCTCCTATTGTCATTGTTCCCAGGGCAGTTGCTTTTACCTGCCTTTGTAGAGTCTCATCCTGCATATACTCCGAAATCATATGTGCTTTATAGATGGCTGTGCTTTCTCAAATTTGAAAAGCATCTAAGTCTAGTAACATAGGTTGTTATACAACATTTAACATCACAATAATTTTTTTCATAGCATATCTGTTTAATGGTTATTTCCATAAAGAGGCCAGAATTAGAACTGATCCAGAAGTCATTTAGAGAAATGAAAGTTGACCTTCATGTTTGTGTAATACTTATTTCTCCCAGAAAAAAAGAGATGACAGTCTGGTGTTCATGAATTTAATTCAGTCTACTACATTATAGACTTTATACCTTGAAAAGGCCCTCTTCTCACTGCTATTTCTCTACATGTACGAAGGATTAAGTAGTGTTATTTCTAATGGTAGTGTTATTTCTAATGTTATTTCCTTCAAATTGGCTTCCATGGCAGAAAGATTATTTCTCAAAATAGGACTACTGTATTTAATTCTTCAGATTCTACATACAATGCATACTTTCAGAGTGTCATGATTTTCAAATATATTGTGAAAAATGGAGTAAAGAATGCAGAGTTTTGTTTCCAAATAGATCTGGATACTGATCTTGGCATGCAAATTACAAGTTTTTTGACTTGGGGCAATTTATTTCACCTATGTTATACTTAGTTTTTACATCTGTAAAATTTGAGTAATGAGAATACATATCCTGTAATATAGTTTTGAAAAATAAATGAAGTCAGATATGTAGCAGAGAGCCAGATACTTATTGAACACTAGATAAATGTTTACTGTATTTTAGCACAATATAAATACATGCAATGGCATAATAAGTAGTCAAATCAAGAAATTATATACAGTCATTTGTCATTTAATAATGGGGATACTTTCTGAGAAATATGTCATTAGGTGATTTTATCATTGCGTGAATATCATTGAGTGTACTTACACAAACCTAGATGATATAGCCTATTGTCCACTGATGCTATATGGTATGACCTATTGCTCCTAGGCTATAAACTTGTACAGCATGTTACTCTACTGCATACTGTAGACAATTGTAACCCATTGATAGGTATTAGTGAGTCTAAACATACCTGAACATAGAAAAGGTACAGTAAAAATGTGATATCAAAGATAAAAAATGGTATACCTATATAAGGCACTTACCATGAATGAAACTTTCAGGACTGGAAGTTGCTCTGAGTGAGTCAGTGAGTAAGTGGTGAGTGAATATGACGGCCTAGGACATTACTATACACTTTTATACAATTGGCACACAGTGGCACAGTGGGTTTGTTTATACCAGCATTACCAAAAATACATCAGTAATGTATTGCACTACAATGTTATGACCACTATGACATCACTAGACAAAGGGAACTTTTCAGCTCCATTTTAATCTTATGAGACCACCATTGTATGTGTGATTTGTCAGTGACCAAAATGTCATTTTGTGGTACATGTCCGCATATACATCTGCACACATATAATCAAGAGCCAACCGAGGTCTTGAGCAATACTAAGTGTGATGGTTAATTTTATGTGTCAACTTGACTGGACCTTATGGTGTCCAGACATTTGATCAAACATTGTTCTGGGTGTACCTGGGAGGGTGTTTCTGGATGAGACTACACTTGAATCAGTAGACTGAGTAAAGCAGATTGCCCTTCCTAATGTGGGAGACCCCCATCTGAGAATTGAAGACCTGGTAAAACAAAATTGCTGAGTAAGAGGGAACTCTTCTTGTCTAATTTAGCTGGGACATTATTCTTTTCCTTCTTTGGAATTGAAAAATCAACTCTTCTTGGGTCTTCAACCAGCCAGCTTTCAGACTAACACTTACACCAATGGGTTCTCCAGGCTCTCAGACCTTTGGACCAGGACTGAGACAATACCATCTGCCCCCGGGGCCTCCTGCTCACCAACTGCCAACCGTGTGACTTCTTGGATTCCGTAATCATGTGAGCTGATTCCTTATAATAAATATGAGTGTGGGTGTATACACACAATGAGTTCTGTGTCTCTGGAGAACTCTGACTAATACACCAACCACACTCTCTGTAACTTTGGACATTTCAGACAAATTCTCACAAGTTATAATGTAAGGAAAGAGAAATTTTCTGCATTTCCAGGTACCAAAGACCCACAATATCCAGGGCTATATCCCGATGTTTGCTTCAATTCTTATCTTACCTGCTGTTATTCTGAAACTAAAAAGGATAATGACATATTTATTTACATGTGCTGAACAGTCACGAAGTAAATAGCCCGGGGGTGGGGGGAACCGCACCAAGAAACAATTGTTTTTCTATTCCAGAGGCCCACAAGATGAATTTATAATGTGAACAGCAGGGGGCCAGCCTATTTCCAACTTGAAATGTGTTTGCCTTGGATACTTACTCAGCCTTTTATAATATTAAACTCTCTTAGTCACCTTTAAAAACAAAACAGAGAGCGTTTTAAAGGCATTAAGGTGAAAGTCCGGGTGTAATTATTCCTCAGACACATTTAAACTGCCCATCGACAGGCAGTTAGCATTTACTAGAGTGGCACAAGTTACCAGAGAAAAAGTGCAGGACTGAATCTGATGCTGAGAAATAGAACATGAAACCAAACTTCAAATGCCACAATAATAAATGACAACTTCTTTCTTTAAAAGAAAATTTTTTTGAGGTACACGATTCCGATGAAGAAAAATGTCTGTTGTCTGATGTATTTCTCATATCAACTAATGGCTGGGTTCTGCATCTGAGCCCCAAACCTGAACAGTAGGTAGGCTCTGCCCTAACAAAGCATTCATCTTTGAAGTATAGCTCATGGATTCCCTCCTCATTTTAAAGCAACACACAATCATTGAGTTCCATCTATTTGCAAAGCATTGTTTTAAGCATTTTAAGGATGTAAATGTGATCAAAATATTAATTTGCTCTCTCAAAACAGCTTATAATTCATTGGAACCTTTTAACAAGCATTTATTGATCATCATTCTGTGCCAGATAAAAGGGATGCATAGATATATGTGACACATTCTCATCCTCACCTATTTGGATAGAGACACACCACTAAATGATTTTTATGAAAATAGAAGTACATGCAAGAAGTCCAGAATGAAGAGGGGATAATTCAATCTGGAAGGGGAGGCAGACTTGTTTAGAAATAAAAAGTTAAGATGAGAGATTGGGGAGAGACATTTCATGCGTCCATCACTTTTCTGGAATTCACATTTTAAAAAAATATGGTATATGGTATGCAGAAAAAGAGCCACGTTGCTTAAATCTGATCCTAGCAAGGGGTTATTGGCAATCCTCCAGGATCTGCCATGCCTCTTCTAATTTCAGGCCTGAAAGATATCTTTCTCTAAGCTCCTTCAGCATGGATGGTCTTTTACAAACAATTTACCTCTTACAAACCACTGTTGCTTTATAGGTGCTTAGTCTTAAGACTCTAATAATGGCCTTACTCCCAATTTGAGAGCAGGAGTTATGACCCACATTTCTTCTGCAATCCTCACAGTGTTTTGTATGAGATGAAGGTGGTAGATACCTGTTGACTGGTAAAGTCAATTTTTCCTCCATGAAAAAATGTATTCCAAGCTCACCTTCCTCAGCAATGTTGAGAATATTCCTTGAGGCGAAGAAGAGTCTTCCCTCCACTATCTGCGCCCTGATCCAAGGGTTTCTACAGTCCATTGTGATCACATGCGTGACTGACAGAAGCATCAGGCCCTTGCTTAAGAAATAATTCACTGTTTAGTAGCTAAGGAAAGAACGTTTCCTTAGAACATAAAAAGAACCATAGAATACCTCTAAATGGAGAATATATAAAATGATGATTTTTGAGTACCCATTATTCTTTATCAAGTTTAAAAAATAATAAAATGTGGGATATGCATACTAGGGAGAGATAGGGATATATTGGATACATTTCTGGCCCAAGTGATTGTTAGGAGTTGCAAGAATTCTCAGAGCTTAGTTTGCTTTCAATTAAATAGGATATATGAAAAATTATGCACCAAAATAAGCAAGCTTCTTTTTCTGGTTTCTGCATATATAAGATTTAGAGATACTTAAAATAAATATTAAAAAAATACATATAAACATAGCTGGAAGGTATAAGACAAGAGATAAATTGTCTTATACCTACTTACTACTGCAATAGGGACTGGCTGGCTAAATATTAAATAGTAAAGATTTAAAAGTAAAGGTGCCTGCTTTTCTACAGGTCAGACTCATTTAATTACCAGCTCCTCAAACTATCCAAAAAGATGCCAGTGAAAGCTATCTAACTCCTTATTTGGGGCACAACATGGACACTTATTTTACTGTCAATTCAACTAATCAATATGTGTATTTTTTTTATTCAACACCTCACGTATGCAAAGAACCACCGTAATTGTCACAAGGAGATTCAAATAGGCATAGGTCGTGCCCTCAAAAAGCTGATAACCCAGCTATGGAGTCGAAATATCAGATCCATATACATAGATATACATGCAGAATTATAAGAGGGAGTGAATACTTTTATGAAAGGGTCATGTTGCTCTCTACAGGTTCAGGATTGCAGGTGGACCTTGAGGGAAAATAGCATGGGACAGAAGCTCTGAGTGGTCTTGGGGATGAGGGATTGCAGGAGAGGGACTTGGAAGCAGATCTTCAAAGACCTTGGTATCAGGGCTGAGAAATATGAATTTTATCCTGTGAGCAATGTGGAGAACTCAGAGGATTTTGAGCAGAAGAGCTACTTATCAAAGACGGCACTTTCAGATTTGGAATCCAAGTGAACTGTGCAATATGATTTTCAGAGAAGAGAAAGCAAGCAGTCAAGATAATAAGAAACAACCAAATTTAAAACTATGAAGGTCAGAACTAAAGGCTCTAAAGTAAAGTGCCTGGACTTGTCTGGCTCCTGGAGGTAATCTGAGGCTTCAGAAAGTCATTTCCATTCTACATGTGACATTTTCCTTTTCTTTTTTTTTCTTGTAACCTCATAGATTTGATTATAAAACCCTACATTCCTACAAAGCACAGAATTTCGAGCAGACGTTATTTTTTTCTGATCTTTTCATACGAAAAGACCCATACCAATTCCCCTAGACAAAGATTTGCTTAGATCTCCGGCCCTGCCCACTGAGCTCTGCACAGTATATTCCCGGGACACTTGCCTAACTGAACCTCACACATCTAAAGGTTGGGATTTAGTGGACAGTGGGATTTAAGAAGTTTCACTGTGTTCATTTCCCCATCCCTGGGTTAGCCAAGGTCATGCTTCCTGGGAGTGAGGCTATAATCTCTCTGGAAACAATCCAAGACTGTTGAGCTTTCAGAAAGAAATGGTAAGAACCTTACCAACATGCACACGTTGTGTATAATTCTTATTGTAAAGAGAGTGGGCTTCACAGAAATCCAAATGCCCTGTTAGACTCTCTTATTCATTAATCTGATGCTGTATCTATGAACAACAAGTGATAGGGAAAATGGCACTGCTGAGGAAGCCGGAAATAGCGCTAGAGGACCCTGGGTCAGTCAGAGCCTTGCAGAAGTCCGCAACCCGGGCAGGTAAGCTCACAAGAAAGAATTATTCAACGAGTGCTGCATCTTCCTCTACCCAAAAAAGGAAGCTTTCCCCTTTTCTCTTCCTGCTCTCCTCCCTTTTTCTTTCTTTTCTCTCTTCCTCCCTCCTATTACCTTCCTTGTTATCCTCTTTTCCTTCCTTTATGCTTCTTTTTTTTCCATGTCTTTCTTTCTGATGAGGAAAATAATTTTATTTTTTCGTTTCACTGAACAAAAGGTTGAGGACAGAGTGCATCTTTCTGGTTGTTGCCGTTTTTTCACATGCTTTAGCAAAAAAAAAGAAAAAAGACCTTTCCCTTTAGAAGCCCAAAGGTGGAGCTGTTGCAAAGGAGAAAACCAGACAGGCCAGCCGTGCCTGGCAGGGCCACCAACACACACGCACCACACACGCACAAAAGCAAACACATACATGCCGGGTCTGCACCGAGGAGCCGCAAATCCTAGAGGCTTTGCTTCCAAAACATAAACATTTCCCTTTTTTTTTCCTAAAGAGAAATAAAATCCTGATTACAGCAGATGCATTACTGCCAAATTGTGCAAAAGAGAACAAGTATTAAGTGTCTGTTTAACCCCCTTTAATTGTTAATTCCTTGTACTTTAGTAGATTCCTGTATTACAAAATAACTGCAGGGAGAAAGGATTCAAATTCATTTGAGTTCATTAATACCACCATCTATCAGCATAATGTCCTATAGATAATGATTGGAGGGTCATTCTATTTTCTGCATTTCCAAACTTCTGTATAGTGTGCTCAAATGCTGTCTATTGGGATGCTTGCATTTCAGTGGGAAAGACTTCAACAAATGCTTGTTTCAGCAGCTGGAGAGAAAGCTTCTGCCTCTGCATTTGGTGACCTCTCACAATATTTTCCACAGAAGTGGTACTTGTCTTTTAGAATTCTAATATGATATTTTGCTTTCAACATCCTAGAAAGAAGAAGCAAATTTTGGAAACTCATTTTATGGAGAGAAACACACAGTGAACTTGCTGTGTTGTTTTAGTTCCTCCCAGAGATGGGATGAATGGTCACTATCCTTTTTCATGGACTCTTAGCTCTTGGCTTTGTCTAGTAGTTTTGGCTGCTCTGCCTGAAAAACAGAAAGCCTCCATTGAGTCATTTTCCTCTTTCTTTGCTCTATCCCTAGAGCAAAGGTCTTCAGATTGATATCTGGAAAGCTGGTGAAGCAAACACTTTAGCTAATTTCAAAATGTCTTCATTTCCTCTCAAAATATGATTTTACCTTTATCTCTTTAATGTTTACTTTCAACTCCAAGTTGCTGGAATAAACAGGGACAAAGTAACCTGAGATGTTTTATGCCACAGAGACAAAAAGGTGTTGATCCTTTTTGCCTCTGGAAAAAAAGGTTTCTAATAATTTCCAGATATATGGTAGATTGCATTGCTGTCTTTAATTAAAACACGACACAGGACAGAAACCAATTATTTACTCTCTTAAACCATAGGCTCACCTTTGTCAGAATGGATTCCGATGTCCCATTTGCAAATTGGCAGGTTTGTTCACAGTACCACCGTGTGTGTGTGTGTGTGTGTGTGTGTGTGTGTGTGTGTGTGTGTATGAATGCAGGCACACTTGTGAATTTATTCTTGGCTTTGCTACTGGGTGACATTTAAATGTGGGTTTATGCCGGGTGGTTAAAAATATATCAAAGCCTGAATTATACGAACCCTGCCTATCACATATGCCCCTGAGATGACTGAAGAGGGAATTTCCAAAGTGGTTTTATTTATGCAGTTTTGGTGCACTACGAAATAGGACTTGGAAAGCAGGGGCTAAAGCAAAGTGAAGTAAAAAGAAATGCCTTGAAAGGGAACGGATTTTAGATACAGAAATAAAGCAACCTCATCCTATTACAAGAATACTTGAACTGGCTCAGTCCCTTCCTTATTTCTTATTCTCTTCTGGCTGTTTCAAAAGACGCATCTCACTGCACGTCTCTGGGGCTTTTCCTCTGATCCAGACCTGGCCTGTGTTCTGTTCTTTCCCTTTAGACACTGCCGGTCTCGAAGACATCTCCTCAGCAGCTTTTGCCATCTGAAGCTGTCTGCCTTCAACTCTGTCGTCCGGGCGCAGGCTCCTCGAAACTGTCATCTCGAAACATATTCATTACGTCCCCACACCTGGGCTTTTTGCTGCCACGTTCCTTCTGCTACTTGATTATTCAGGGCAGAGGCAGTGTTATTTTACCATCTGAATTAATGATAAAGGGTGCTGTTAGTGTGAAGCCTAACGAAGAAGAGGCAGTCATAGCGTGGTGCTGCCTCCCAGACAGCCCAGGGAAGGTCACAGGCTGCCGATGTTAGGTGGTACCTCAGGCGGCTCTGTGACTACCAGACAGGGACACCTTCTCCTCCCTTTGCTGCCACTGACTATGCCGCACAACACGATCGATGTGACATGAATCTAATGTGACTGTTTCTCCCTGTCACCAGTGTGATAACGTATCTGGATACCTCCGTTGGCAATGCTTTTTAGGTCATTGCCTTTACTGGCTCTATCCTGTGCACTAGTGGACTCACTCAGAAAACAGAGGGGGAATTGTTTTAGAGACTAGAGAAGATGGATGTTCTGCAAAGTCCTTCCCCAACAAAATGGCGGACTTGCCAACGTCTTGCAGGCAAGATTGATCTAACCCGCCACGAACAGAGAAATCCATTTGCACATTTGTATTTGCAAAACTATCCTCGGGGTCCTCGCCTTATGATCTAGTTACAATTAATCCCATGGTCCTACATGGTCCTCTCAGTGCTTCTGGGTCATAAAATCACATTTCAGGAACTCACGATACATTTATGTACTGAATCAAAAATTTAGTGCTAGAGTGCATCCTGTAATGAGAGAAGTCATATCTCACGGATGTTGGACAACGATCAAAACAGATTTTACTTTTTTTTTTCCTTTAAACTTCACTTGGCTCTATGTCTTCATTTGTACCATTGCTTCTTTGATGATGGTTGCCCTTTAATGGATAACATTAAATGAATGAGGGGGAAAGTGACTGCCAAATGTGTCCCACTGCAATTTTTGACAGATGCTCTGATATGAGCTGCTGTAATAATGGACAAGGAGGGAGAGAGCTCCGAAAGGATTTTAGAGTTCAGCTTTGGTTCAAGAGGTATCATTAGTCACATGTGAGAAATATTAACTTTTTCCATTAATTCCAAAGAACTTCCAAATGTATGTGGATTTCCACACTTAGTGTCCTGGTGGAAATGCAACAAGGCTTGAGGGAGAAAAAGAAACTAAAGTTTTTTGAGTATCTACTAAATGTCAGGCAGAGTGATATGTCTCACATCTATGAGGCTCTTGCATCTAATAAAATCATCTCAGCAACCGTATCAGGCAGGTATTGTTATACATCTTTTACATGTGGAGAAACTGAGGCTCAGGGGATTAAAGAACTTGACAGAGTCCTGCTACTAGCAGGCCTAGTAACTTAACATGGTTGAGTTAAATAGACTGCAGGACTCAATGATGGAAAAGCAACCCTGAAATCAATGTGGCCCCTTGATAAAAAACTTATCCCTTGGGGTGCTACTCTATCAGGAATGGACTTCACAGGCTTATCCTTTCAGGGATCCTAGAAAACAGGTAACAACCAAATAAACAAAATCTCAAAAGATCAAATGATTAAAGGTAGGGACAATGAGATACAATGAAGCAAAGATTCATTGGAGATTTCTGAGAACTTGGCCTTCAGAGTTGCAAGCATAAGAGAAAAGCATTGCAACCCCTCACCTGTCTACTACCTCACACCTCCCTTCAAAGGACCAGCTGATGACCAAGGCAGTCTGAAGGAGAGTTTACCCAGAGCACTCTCCAGGGGCCATTTCTGAAGTAGAATACAATGGTTTTGCCCTGTTCTTGGCTAATCCTCCCTTAGCAAAGACAGAATTTGTATTGGATGGGAAAATAAAAGGGTAAGTTACTAACATCCTCCTGGACATAAAGGATAGAGTCAGGTTTCAAATGTCATGAAATTTTCACTGAAGATGGAGAAGAAGCGAAGGGCCTAATGTTGAATTTTTATTATTTTTTAATCTTTGTTCTCATTCTTTATGCTCTTAAGAAAGAGATGGGTCAATCCCCTCAAAAGTAAAGGAAATAGGAAAAAAAGTACAATGAAACATTCAGATAAATAAATAAAACATATAGGAAATATAAATGGTGCTTTCTGAGCAATGGGAAAACCAAACGACCTTTGTTGTTTTGAGATTTATATGTCCAAATATCACAGATGCCCTATTGCTTTATTCATACTGCTCAGGGAGAAAGGCAGGTCCTACCCATCAGCATCCATCATTAAATCATTACAGAAACACCACTGTTAAAGAGACAGGCTTTAAAAAAGGCATACACAAACAGAGCATTGTGTAATTTTATTTTACCAGAACTCAGGATGTTTAGATACTTTTCGTATTGCCTGGGCAACACATAGATTCTTCGAAGAAGCTATTTTGAAGAAATAAATACATTCAAACTATATTTTTATTTGTTTCTCTTTCCAATCTGATTATTTTTTGGAGACCTAAATCAAGGATAGATTTAGAATGGGTTTAAGAGAGGTAGAGAGGTCAGAATGAGATGCATTTCTTTTATACCAATGCTACATTTGAGGTTGCTAAACTGACACAAGTTGACTACTGATTAGACAAAGTTTAAGAATTCCAATTAAAAACACTCCCATCTTCCTTGTGTCCGGACACCATCATGAGCTTTTTTCTCTGCTAATTGGATTACACATGCTTTAAAATTGCTGGGAGGGCTGTCATATTCAGTACCAATTTCCACCAAACATTTGATAATAGTTTCCAAATCAAAGAAAGAATAAGTTGTAAAAATGTAATCTGCTTTCAGAGAGTAACAAAGAGTTGTGATTTCAGAGAGTTGTTCACCCTAAAGGAATGGTATCTTCTTATGTATTAGATTTGTAAAGCAAGTACTGTGTTTCATTGGTAAACATTATGGTGGCATATAAAAATTCTAGGTCTCTTGGCCTTTTTGTAAATGAACATTCCTCAGCCATTAAGATCATCTATCTTGTTAAATGTGTCTGTATAAATTAGCATGGTTTGCAGCAATTTATCCATCAAAGGGCAGCTAAAACTTCACCTCTTGTGGGGAACACCCTAACCAATCAGCCCCGACCCCATGACTTTTGCACCGTTATCTCTGCTGTACACTTCACTATCTTTTTGGAACTTGGCATAGACTCAGACCTTAATTTAACTCAATACGGTTGTGAAACCTCAACTAGATGCTAAACTCTTCAATGATTGAATCATGATCTTAAATTTTTCTTAAGTAAATTCCTGCTCTACACATTCCTAGTAATGTTTCACAGACTCATTTACTCATTCATTCGTTTGCTTATTTATTCATCAAACATCATTGAGTCCCCTATTCTCAGCACATATTGAAGGTGGGATAAATGATGACGTGCACATAAATGAGATATTCACGACAATATAACTGACAGAAAAATAAAAAGAATACATTTGCAGAGTAAATCTGAGTGTCCACAATCAGTGTAGAAAGAGGAAAAAAGAGAAACTTTGATAAACTGTTTTGTCCATGGTGGTGACAGATGTCAGCAGAGTTCTCCAAACATTATACAGAGTTCCACATGAAATTTGTAACTAGCAAAACAATCTTGTTTTCAAAGATATGCCATTGGTCTGAGATTTGCAGAAAGCTCAGAACACTCACTCACATTGTTTATCAGACGCGTCTTTTATATTCATTGGCTATCCCACTATTTTGACTGTATTTTAAAGCCAAACAAACAAAAAAACAAAGTACACATTTCTTTCTTTCTTCCCTCCTTCCTGCCCTCCTTTCTTTCCTTTCTTTCTCCTTTCTCTTTCCTTCTTTCTTTCAATATTTTAGAGGAAAGATAGCTTAGTCAAAAGTTGGAAGTACATTTCAGTTGTCTTTGATCAGAAGAAGACATAGGTGGAAAAGGGTTGTGCTATGATGTTTTAGAGCTACTTGTGGTGAGGATAGAAGGGTGAGAGGAGGTGGGATGGCAGGCTGAGATGTCAATGATTTTCTGATGAAGGGTTGAACTGTTGCTAAGGGGGGACTTCAGGCACCAGGTGGCCATGCTCACACCCCTGGAGGTGCTATTCATGTCATCATTCGTATGAATGGTGCTTCCTGGGAATGTGCAGTGGAGCTGTGCAGAACACAGCCTACAAAAGCTGTTTATTTGCCTGGATCTGATCTTAGGGTTGATATTTGGGTGTCACCAGTAGGACCATTTTGAGATCCCATGTGTAAAGGTTTCTATCCAGAGGAAAGATGTTATTAACAGCTAAAGCATAGAGAGAATATCTGTAGAAAAATCCATTCACCTATCATTGCTCTGGCAAATTATGTTTCTTCTTTGAAAAATGTTACTGTTCATGCGCATATTCTTTGCTTTTCTATCCCTTGGGTGCCACATACTTGATGTGAGGCTTTTTTCCCTTCCTTTTTGGCAATTAGAGTGCAAAGGTGCCCATGAGGACTGAGAGTTTGGCAGAATTTTACTAGTGAACACAGGGGTGCCTACTGCTGGCAGACAGCACCACAACTTATTTTGAAAACATTCATTTGAGCTAAAAATGATAAATCTGTATTTATCTTCTTAAAATGCTCCCAAAGGGGAAGAAAAAGGAAAGAGAGTCTGGATTTGGAAAGCGTAGAGACCAGAGAAAAGAAGAAGGCAAAATCTGCTTTTCCCAATAATTTATCTTCTTTGATACTTCCCAGTGGGCATTGGGTACATTTCCAGTCTGTGTTTTGAAAGATAAAATGAATATTTCATTTAACCTTCTGTATTCCAGAATATGTAACTGTTCAAAGCCTCATTGTAAGAGCTGGAGAAGCTGCTTTTCCTTCTCATTTACAAGCCAGAATGAAGTGTTTTCTAAATGAAAAATGGTAGATACCATCCCTGGGTATGATAGTAACTGGCAATTTTGGTACTTCTACAATGCTTTCCACCAATTCCTTCTGTTTTGTTTTGTTTTGTTTTTGAGACACAGTCTCACTCTCTTGTCCAGGCTAGAGTGCCATGGTGTCAGCCTAGCTCACAGCAACCTCAAACTCCTGGGCTCAAGCAATCCCTCTGCCTCAGCCTTCTGAGTAGCTGGGACTACAGGCATGTGCCGCCATGCCCAGCTAATTTTTTCTATATATATTTTGAGTTGTCCAGCTAATTTCTTTCTATTTTTAGTAGAGATGGGATCTTGCTCTTGCTCAGGCTGGTCTCGAACTCCTGACCTCAAGCGATTAAACATTTTGAAAGATAAATTGAAATAAATAGAAGATTCTTGGACATTCATAAAAGAACCAATACCTCAATTTTCTGCTAAAAGGATATCCATTGTTGAGAATTGGTTCAATTATAATACAATTATATTTTGATAATAGTACTAAATATATAAGTGAATATTTTTCTTTATAATCTAAGTAAAAAATGGTAATTTTTTTAAATTTTCTTTTTTCTTAGTTAAAGGCCATTGACTTTGTCTTGTTTTCTTATACAGTATTTATCTAATTTTAACATACATAGGAATCAAACAGAGATCTTGTTAAAAATTAAGATTCTGATTTGGGACGCCTGTGTAGGGCCTTAGAGTCTGCATTCCTTACATGTTTCCAGACAGTATGAATGGCATTGGTCCACAGATGACACTTGTACCCAAACTCCCATCCCACTACTTAAAATATTGGTTGGCAAATACTAGGCACTCAGTAAACATTTGCCAATGAGTGAAGGAGTGGATAAAATAAATGAATTTCAGACACATTTTTATTTTCAAATTACTTTTTTTTTTAAATTTATTTATTTATTTATTTATTTATTTTTATTTCAGCATATTATGGGGGTACAGATGTTTAGGTTACGTATGTTGCCCTTGCCTCCCTCCCCGCCCAAGTCTGAGTTTCAAATATGTCCATCCTTCAGGTGGTGCGCATTGCACTCTTTGTGTATGCATATATCTGTCCCCTTCAAATTACTTTTGATATTGTCTCCTAGTTGGGTAAATTACTGAATTTAATTAACACACACAAGATTAGTATTTATACTAGGCCAGCAAATACTAAATCTAAGCTTTTCAATATAAAAAAATACGTTTCTGCTATGAAAATAATAGAATTATACCATGTTAGGGTTGGAAGGGATCTTATGGATTATGGCATCATATTACTCAACAGATTAGGAAAGGAGAGCCAAAAAAGTTAAATTCCGAAGCCACTTGAGGTAGCTGAAAATAAAAGTTGGGAGTGAAGAGGAGTGGTTACACCAGACAGAATTGGAGGTCAAACCTTCCTCATCTTATCTGCTGTGTGGCCTTGAGAAGTCACCTTACTTCACTAAGCCTCAGGATCCTCCCCTGAAAATAGACCAAGTTTTAATTGGAATGTCTACTTTTCCTCTTGCAGTTCTGATCTTTGAAGGACCCTAACCTTGTTCCTTTCCAGTTCAGGGACACAGTGTGTATAAATGGTACACACAGTGTGTATAAGTGGGACACAGTGTGTACCAATCAGTACATTCTATTCTCCTGGCCACACTCATTGAGCATCCACGTTAAGCAATCTAATCAAAATCAATTTCAGAATACTGGGGGAAAAAGCTCCCTTTTTCTCCTTCAGGATGGTGTTTGGTGTAGAGATGTGAAGGCTGGAACTGTAGCAACAAATGTTTTTTCATTGGGGAATCCAATCATTGGAGGAGTCTGGCACTATAGAAGCAAGTGAGAAGATAAAACTTAGCCAGGTCTGAATCCATCCAGCTCTGAAGCTGGATCCATTGCAGGACTTCCACTTACATTAAGCCAGTTCAATTATATTTTCTAACATACAGCTCTACAGTTCTTGTCTTAATTATTTTATCCTGGTAATTTTTTCCAAATCTTCTTGGACCTAAGGAAACACAGGAAGAAAGTATCTTCTTTGTATTTAAAATTTATCTTTCATATTTAAATTTCTAAGCCACCCACGTTCCAAAATACATTTAAAAGAATATAGTCACCTGAAGAGTTTCTCCTTGGGCCTTACATTCAACCTTCCATTGTGTTTAGCTTTTCATTAAAATGTTTATCAGTTGCTCAAGTGTAGGGGATACTATGTCAAATCCCACTTTAGTTTCATTTTCTTTGATCTCCTTCATAGGCAAGGCATCCCCTCTCTCACTGCTGGTATTTGCACACTGTTATTAGCTTGTTCCTAGTCTGGCTCAAGACTCAATTTTCACCCCAAGCCAAGAGAAAAACTTCGCTGTGGCCAGGTGATTGAGATGGTATTGCTAATAAAATGATGTCTGAAAACAGAGCTTAGCTTCTGAGGCATCATGGGCCAATCATTTCTCTCACTGGATTTGTCCAGTCAATATTAAGAGAAAAATTATAAATATCCAGGCAAAAGAACAAACACTTAAGATGCAGAAAGAATGGAAAAACTGTGAGATAATGGCATCAGTGTTTTGACATGGTGTGGATCAGGTTGGCCTCTGTTCAGGGAAGGCCACCACATGCCATAAGCTCCAAGCACAGTTAGCATAGGCACAGATGCTAGTGGATGAAACATGTCCTGGGAAGCAGAACGTGAAGGTATGGAGGTGTTTCTCTGCTGTGGCACCACATACCAGCGGTTTAGCCGTGCCTGGTTTTCAGGGCTCATCCTGGTGTAGGACTGATCTTGGCATGCCTGACATTTTTCTCTTTCTCTTCCTTCCATGTTTTCCCATCCAGGCTGTTTTCAGACAAAATCCAAGGATAACATTAAGCCAAAGCAACATTTTAGCTGGACTTGAGAACATAATATGGTACAGACTCTATAATCATAATACCAAGCATCTCTACTTGTTTTAAAATCAGATGCAGTATTTTTTTCAGATCTCTAGAAAAGGACTCCTCAGATTGTAATTGAATCTATCAATTCTTCTCTGTAAATTGTTCACTTCGTTTGTGGTGGCATCTAGACTCCAGATGGCCCTAATGAGCCCCATCTCCTTTTTTGCACACTTGGGTAGTGCACTCGCACATTGTGTGATCATAACTGTTGATGGCTCGCCTTTGGCTTCTTTAGAGTGGGAAACCATGAGAGCACATATTTATAACCAGAAAAGCAAGCCCAGAGCCTCTGGAGGTGAGATGATGGAGAGAAAGAGTTGACTATGTTACAGAGACCAAGCAGAAAAAAAATCATTTCTAGATCTTTTTGAGATTTAGAACATGAAAGCAGAGTGCTAGAAAGGTGGGGGATAGACTCAAAATTAATAATAAATCACTAGGTCTTACGCTTTAATTCAACAAAATGAATAAAATGTAAGAAGGAAGAAAGAATGTGTTTTGTGCTTGAGATCAGTTGGTTTTCCTCACTTTGTATGTACAGACAACCTACCCAGACAATGGGTGGTAAATATATGGTATAGCCCTTATATGAATTTAACTTCTTCAAACAGCTTTGTGGAAGGAAGCAATATTTCTTCATTATTTCATGACACTTCCAGTAGGGCAGGAAAAAGTGATATATGCCACGTAGCGAGATTCCATGGCTCAAATTATATGTAGGGATTTATCAAAATGTGGAGAGATGGATATGTTACTCATAATAAAATGGTTTTCTCTTGTACTCTAGAAAGGATAGTTTTACCGAGTGTTGATCCTAGTGTTTATTTTGCCTACCAGGGAAGTGTGCTTTTTGGTATAGACCTAAATCTATTTGAGACTCAGCTTTTACATGAGTAAAATGGGACTTTTTAAGGAAATACTCTGAAAGTTCTTGACTAGTTCCAACATTCTGAGATTCTATCTCCATCATACTGTGGATCTTTCACTTATAAAGCTTCCACATACAATTACAAGAGAGAGCTCCCTTCACTCTTGCCCATTAGACCCCTAGTCAATCAGGTTTAAGGCAAGGAAGATTCCATGGTGATCAAAAGAGGTAGAAAAATAGAATAATCTTTCCTTAAGTCAATAGTACAAGTTTGTGTAAAGACTTCCTGTGTTACTAAGGACAGCCTGAAAATTTTAAGTGACTTTTAAAAGCATACATTGCTATTTCATCCAAGTAAGTGAAATGAATCCAAAGATGAAAGTCCCATTTTTTAATACTGTCACAAATCCAAATTAAGGAGAGGTATCTGCAAAAGCCTTTGATTATAGATCATAAAATCTCCAGCTTATATCAGACACTGTAAAATTGCTCAAATGAAATGCCTATGCACTAAATATATCTTTTAAACACCTTGCAGTTCAGGTACGTTTATCTGTGAGATACAATAGTACTTCTGCAGGTCACAGGTACAAGGTCAGAAATGCTGGTTCTGCTGGTTTGGAATGTAGCATTTAATGGCCCATTATTTGAGGACGTACAGCAGAGGCTTCGAGCAAATACACAGACTGTATTTCATGTGGAAACTTCAGAAGCCAATAGACCAGCCATATTTAGAAATAATGATAGACCAGACCCAGCATGCACACGTATGGTTCAAAAACCACAGGGACCCACCGGGATTCAGCTTTATAACAATAGCTTGCATCTGTGCAGTGTTTTGTAGTGTTTCAAAGGACTTTCACATACAGTATCTCATTTGATCTTCACAGCAACATTGTGAAGTAGGCAAGGCAGAAATTATTTTCCTCATTTTATAGAACAGAAAACTAGATTCAGAGAGGTTAAGTGACTTGGCCAAGGTCACCCAGATGGCTTGCAACAGAATCACAGGATTTGAATATATACCTGATGAGTTCAAGTTCAGTAATTGTTCCATTATAACAAGCAAACAGAAGCTGATAATGCCCATTCATCTACATTGTTGGCCATTTTGGGCTCTAAAAGTGTACACTATGGGGTGAGGCAAGAAAATGTTGTAGACATTTAAGAAAATTGTTTTTATCTTCTCTTGCCATTTCCAAATGCCTAGAGGTGAAACGGGTATATATCGACAATGAAAATGGCAAAACATCCCGATTGGATGGCCAATGTGAGAGGTTTCCCCAAGAGCGGATTTGGATAAGCAAGCAGGAGAGAAAGCAGAACACCACTGGAACTGAAATATGAGAGTGACAGCCAGAGAAAAAGGGTACACGTTGATAGTAAACGGGAACTGAAATACTGAAAACATCCTTCTCTATGTTACCTTCTAATGAAGTGCGTGCCTGCCATACCTTCCTCTAAACCTTTCCCTAGCCATTTGTCATGTAACGGTAACTTTGTGTGCCTTCTTGCTATTTCTTGACTGCCAAGAAGCCCCAAAATCTGTTTGTTTCTCCTTGGGTAAATAAGTTAAATTTTACCTGTCCTCCCTCTACCTCTAAGTGGCCAGTGCTGTCTTTCCCTTCCTGAGTGTCCTCCTTTGCATTCTGCTAAACAAATGAGCCAATCCACTCTAAGTGCAACATGGAAGCATAGTCTTCCAGGTCCTGTGCTGGTATCCCAGAAAGAAATGCCAAATCTGAATCAACTATGGATACGCGCCATCTTTATTCTCACTCCTGTTGCATATATCGTTACTAGATCCCAGAAATGTTTCCCCTACTGAGCTCAGTCAGAATATCAGAGTCTTTCTTTATCCAGTGATTTAGATGGTTGACAATAATTAATCAGAAAAGGCAAGAGAAATGGGTCCCCTTTCACCCTTGTTTGCCCACAGATATCTTGAGTGCAGCAGGTTGGTAAGCATCCTGTAACCCCTTTCCTACCCAAATCAAAGCACATAATTGACCTAGAAGGCAACAGCTGTTACAACTTTCCTCTACTTTTCTTAGCCTCATTTTGGTCCATCTCAGATTACTATATTTAGAAGTACTAAAAAGATAGCTTGCAACCCATGAATGAGTTACACTGAGAATTTCAAAATCTTGCATGTAAAAAAATTCAGCATCTGTGACTCAAAAAATCATTTTGTTTTTAATACTTCTTTCTGTCCCATGATTCTAACTCATTTGATCAAAATCAAAATGCTAATCAGGGGTGGGGAGCAAGAGGGCTAATTAACGGTATCAATCAGTGACTTGAGCCTGAATATTTCCCATTTTTCTCTGGATTTTTCAGATTGAGAGAAAAATTCTTCCTTCAAAATTTTGTTTGTTGAAAAACTAAAGAGTGATCATAGATATGAATGCTTTGCAATTTCTTGCTGTCTCTGCATCATGAAACACATGCAGACACTCCTTGCTGTGTCTTTGCACAATAAACATCTGGATTCAATTCTTTTTACGGAGGAAGCTCAGAGGCCCCAGAGAGTGAGGAAGTTTGGTTGAGATGATCAAAAAAGGACTCCAAATTTCACCTTGCAGCCAGGATAGCAATCCACAAATACATTCTCAGAGAGTACTGGAAATAGAATTAGCCTTCTTTACAGGGAGGAGAAGACCACAATTCTCCTGCAAGGACTGCTTGCATGACATTTCCAAAGGGACATTGCTGACGAGTGGCTTGGGCCTCCTGCTCTTCCCAGGTGCTTTGTATTAAGACAGGAGTAGACACACCCAGGGAGATGGGGAGAGCAGAAATAACAGAAGGAAACACATGTAATAAAAAAGGGAATTAATTCAAATGGAAAAAAAACCATTTAAGAACTCTGTGTTTTGTTTTCGATGGTGATGTTTAGGAAGCAGTGGGAAGAAAGAGAGGTGCTGGATTTATGAGGCTGTGCATTGAAAGCAAAGTTTCAGTGCAAGCTGTGAATAAGCAAGAGAGGGCAGTGTTGATGCATCTAAAGCAAGTCGAGCAGGCTTACATGCTGAGCTATGAGAGATTTTTTTGTTGTTGTTCAAAATTTATGAATTCTTATTGTTGTTTGCCTCATCCCCCAATCTATACCCCCCCAACACACACATTTCTCTTAGAAGTTTTTCCTGACCCCCTTCAAATAAGAAATCCTTGAGTAACATGGAGCTGGAACCCTAGCACAGATTTAACTGTGATGACAGAGTCAAGAATGGAAAACAAACCAAACCTGAGAAGGGAAAGAAAAGCATGATAAATTACTTGTAACTAAATGGAATCATTTCAATCAAAAGCATTTTTTTTTTAAATGAATGAACTTGTCTTTTTGCTTGATTCTAGCTTTAGCAAGAAGATCAAAGAGATTTATGACCTGTGTCTCTTAAAGCTTGGTGCCAGAAACGAACATGTTCTCATTAATAGTCATTTTCTCGTCAAAAGAAGGCTTTTATGCAGACAATGTGCATTGCTTTCACAGATTTATTGTTGGAAAAATTTTTTATTAGAAGTTGGATGTCACGCCTTAAGGAATGATGTGTTGTATGTGTGTTTGTGTGTCGGTTGGGGGGCATTTAATTGCCTTCATGTTTCAAATACTCCAAACTTAAACGGCCCGTATATTTCAATTTTCAGAATTCTACCTATTTTGTTGAAGTGGAAGATTCACTGACATGGTGAGAGGTTTAACAGATAAAGGTAAATCTGTAGCCATTTGGATGTTTTAAGTCAGATGGTATGAAGGGATGAAATTTCCTCGGGAGTTCAAATTTTGCACATTTTAGTATGGCTAGCTTCACGCTGAGACTCCACAGGGTGATTCTTGTGGAGACTTAAACAATTATCTGCTGAATTTGAGCAACCAAAGTTCAAAAGCTGAATAATGAAAAGATAAAATAAATAAATACACATCTTTCTTCCCCTTTCAGGAACAGGATGTTTTGTTCCTCTGCATCGAATGGTTTCTGTTTGCTTATTTGTTGAGTACATCGGCCCCAGTCTGTGTTGGGGTATATATTTAGACACACAAAGAAATCATCAAGTAGGAAGGACTAAGAAATTCAATTAAAAAACCAGTTTGAAATTTTTTCACAAAATTAACCAAAGGACCAAATGTGTGGGGCTTTATATAACCACAGGTAAAGTAATGACACATATTTGGGAAATATTCTCAGGGTGACTGTAAGACCAAGATGATGCCGAGACGTGTTGTCACTGTGGGCCTCAAGCCACTGCAGGCTGGTTGATGCCCCCATCCACAGCAGGAGTAGCCTGTGCCCATGGCAACTTTTTTAAACTTATATTATTAGACAGAGTGCTCTCCCAAATTGACTGTTTTCTTTCCCAAACCATTCTCTTTTCTTGTCTTTTATGACATTACACATTCCTCATTTTCTTTTCACTTCTCAAGACACTTTTGCTTGGCCTTTTAATGTTCCTGCTTCTTTCCCCTGCACCCAAATATTACAATCTTCCCAGTCTTAGTTCTGGCTGCTGCATTTGGCGGTTTCTTTCTTTTGATAGAGGATCCCATCCACTGCCCTGCTATCAGATGTATATGTTGATGACTCCCACATTTCAACCCAACCCTGGCCTCTCTTTCGAGTTCTTTATTTATGTAGAAACTACTCACTGAATGTCAGCACTTGGAAGGCTCATCAACATTTCATAATTCAGATGACCCAAATGGCATTCTCAGTTTTCCTTTTTCCCAAAACTCGCTCTCCCAGACCTTACCCAGAAAGGCTACCACCAGTTGGCCATCTGCTCAGTTTCTCTCATCACCCAACTCTACTCATCATTTTCTAATATGTGTGTGTGTGTGTGAGCACAGACGTGTGTTTTAAATAAATATGTTTCTCCCCATCTCTACTGTTCTAAGCCTATTGCAAGCCACACCATCCTGTCACCTAAACTATTGCAAGTTTCTGAACTATTCTCCCTGTTCACATTCTTAGCCTCCTAATCCAATCATCCTATAATAATCAGAGTAATCTTTTAAAATAGTTTCCTGCTTATTTTGCATCCCTTCTTAAAATTCTTTGGTATTTTCCCCTTCACTTTGAGTAATATTTACCTACATACCATAGCTGACATGGTTCTTGCCTGCCTTTTCAAATCTGTCTCATGTCTCCCTGTCCTTTGCTCACTCTGCTACAGCAGCTCAGGCTTTCTTTTAACATACTACCTAAATTCTTTTTTAATTCAGGCTTTCTGCACATGCTATTCCCTTTGTTCTTCCCAGGAATGACTCCTTCTCAGCCATCCTGTATACGTGTCAATGTCAGCTCTTCCCAGAGACTTCCCCTGGCCACCATACCTCACTAGTTCTCTCCCTGTTTTTTTATCACTGTACCCTGTTTTGTTCTTTCAGCACAATATGGGAGAGCAGAGGTCATGTCTGTTTTATTCACCAAGTATTCACTCAGCGGCTAGCAGTGCCTGTCACATAGTAGCCCCTCAATAAATATTTGTGGAAGAAAAAAATTTAAAAAAATGAAAAAGGAATGAATAAACCTTTTATAACTAATGAAATGGCTACTCTTAAAGGCAGGCTTGAAAAGGATAAATTTTCTCAATAAAGTACAAACGGCTCTTTCCCAACCATACACAAAGCCCTATAGAATCAAATTGCTTTTGTGGTACTTTAAAATGTAAACCGTTTCCCTTTTGTCAGGCCAGGGACTATCTGCCTGTGATATGGAGAATGTACAGTTACCTTGAAGATACCGTCTCTTAGATCATGGCACTTTCTCTCTAATGAGCATGAAAATTTCTTCTTGAAAACATTTAATATGTCAGTGTAAATATTATATTTAGTTAATGCTGAAATAAAGTCATTAATTCAAAACCACCTGTTAAATGTTACAGGAACAATCATTTAAAATAGAATCTATTTGTCTGGGCACATATTTTAGCAGTCAGCAGTTGCTCCCTCCGGACTGGGCCTGTGCTTGCAATTTGTGGTATCTGCCCCTAACTAGAGTGGCGTCCTGTTCATTTACATAGCCAAAACATTTTTAAATGCCCCACTAGTCTAATTGGATAGTTAGATATTATAAGAAATGGATTTAAAAAAATAAAAGAAAAAGAAAAAATACAATCTAGGTCTGGTCCAAACAGTGGAAACTTTAGAATATGTTAGAAAATTTCAAAAAGAAAACAAGGCAGGAAGACCTTGAGAAAAAAATATTTATTATATGTTGTGATCTCTATAATGCCACCCTGATGGTCATCAATGTTTCCATTATTCCTCAGGTTTCACTGTAGTATTTTAGTCAACCTGTAAAACTTGGCCTTTCTATCTTGTTCTACTGGAGAAGGTGAGCTTACATTAGGAGTGGCCTACTGTATAAAACTTACCTAGAAAAAGAAAGTCAGAGAGTACAGAATCAAAAAATTATGATGTTGAAGTTCGTGATCAAGTCAATTCAAAGAAAAAAACATTATTTACCATTTCAACATTATACACACATTAAATAGCTAATAAAATTGAGTGAACCTTTTGACATTCAAAATAACACTTTTTTTCAAATCAGAACAATATAGGAACAGTAAAGTAAAGAGATACAAGGGCAACATTTTTCATTCTGAAGAAATTATCCCCAAACTAGAATTTGTAAGTATCGAAGACATTGAAAGCCAAAGTGTTAAAAAATGTGATGAATTTAAAAGGTTTTACTGGAATTTGAGCAGGTTTTGTTCTCTAGAAGGAAGTGGGTAGTAATGTAAAGCATCTAAGATATAGGAAAGGGCAGAAGGCAAGCAACCAGTGCTCATATGGAGCGTGTCAGATGCACAAATAGAAGTGAATTTAAGAGTAAATGTCTGTGGGATTGCAAACTAGTGTAACCTCTGTGGAAAGCAATATGGAGATACCTTAAAGAGATACAAGTAATTCTACCATTTGATCCAGCAATCCCATTATTGGGCATCTACCTAAAAGAACAAAAGACATTGTATAAAAAAGACATCTGTACTTGAATGTTTATAGCGGCACAATTCACAATTGCAAAGATGTGGAAACAACCCAAGTGTCCATCAATACATGAGTGGATTAATTAAATGTGGTATATGTATACCATGGAGTACCATTCAGCTTTAAGAAACAATGGTAATATAGCACCTCTTGTATCTTCCTGGATAGAGCTGGAACCCATTCTACTAAGTGAAGTATCCCAAGAATGGAAAAATAAGCACCACATGTACTCACCAGCAAACTGGTTTCACTGATCCACACTTAAGTGCACATACAGGAGTAACATCTATCGGGTATTGGGCAGATGGGGTGTGGAGGGGGTGGGCATACACAAACATAATGAGTGCGATGCACACCATCTGGGGGATGGACATGCTTGAAGCTCTGACTCGGATGGGGAGAGAAAGGGCAATGTAACCTAAACATTTGTACCTCCATGATATGCAGGAAAAAAAAAAAAAGAGTAAATGTCTGCTTGTCTTCTTCCACATTAAATGCACAATAGATAACTTTGTTCCGGGGCCAATTGTCCCTGATGGGAATCTCAGAGCTTTCCGGAGCATTCCCCACCACACCTTTACACACCTACTTCCTAAGGACAGCTGTACTCTCCTCCACTGGCATGCCTTTCCTTTGTCTACACATCTCTCCCCTCTTCCTGCTGGCTCCCCTCCCACCCATCCTCTGTGGCTCAAAGCATAGCTCATACCTGTTATCAAACCTTTTCTGACCATTTCATTTAGAAATAAAATTTTTCTTTTAAATCCCCATGAGATAATTATATGTACAGTGTAATTAACACTTAATCACATCCTGACTTTGGACATGTCTTCTACCACTGTCTCAAACTTTTATTTGTGTTTTAGACAAGTATATTCATTTATTCTTTTTTCACAGATGTATGTTTACATATTACAATTGAATTGTAAGTCTTGATGCAAAGTCCATGACTCATATTTATTTTTTAATTTTCATAAAATTCCTTTTTTGAGCCTTCTTGACCCGATCAATTTTCTGCACACAAATCCTACAGGGAGAATTTTACTTCAAATTTCTCAAACTCTTTTGCATCAAGTGAAGACACATCAGATTTTTTTTCTTAAATTTCAGATTTGGGTTTTTAAATTTAATTTTTAATATCCTTCCACTTCCCCTCAAATTCTAGCATTGCAGTTTTTACTCCTGGGAAAAACCAATTGCAATCTTATAAAGAAGGGAAATGACTCTGGAGTTGAGGATGTACTAAGTGTCCTAGGCCTGCCTTGGAAATCGTTTGCCAGTTCTCAATTTTCTTTTTTCCCCCGTTTGTTTATTTATTTCCCATATTGTTTATTCTTTCTATTGTTTATTTTTTACACTTCCTGGTTATCTTGATTTACTTGTGTCACAAAGTATGGAATCTAATTGGCAGAAGCAGATTTTAGTTTTGTTCTTATTATACACTATGTGCTCCACATACAGGAGTGAATTTAATGCTCACAATTCCTTAGTGAGATGCATTTTATTGTCCCACTTAATAAGATGAGAAACTTGGGACTTAGGGTTTTACCTAGAATGTCAAAACTGAAACTGCAGGATTGGTGTTTTGGTTTTTTGTTTTGTTTTGTTTTAAGAGAATGTGAAATTTGTTACATATCGAATGCAGAACTAAAGCCACCTAAATAGGGACCCAGAGAGCTTCTTTTATCCTGTCCCAGATACCCCCAGACATTCCCACCCCACCCCAGTGAAGACATCATTTCCCTAGTCCTGCAGTTTTAGAAATGGATGCTTTAAAAAGAACAAAAGGTGTCAGTGGGTGAGGCTATACAATAGATGATGTAAGAAGAAGCCTGTGGGGTGAGCCCAGGCTTTCTAATCATGGAACTAGGTGCCCTTGCCATGTTTTCTATCACTTTTGGTTTTCACGCCCCCTACCACTGTTAGGTTCTTCCAGTTAGAATTTGTGTGGGTGGTCAAATTTGACAGGTGATGATCGTCTGGGTTACAGAAAGGAAGCACGTGAAAGGGTTTGCTATAATGACAAGAAATTACAGAGCAGCAATATCCAGTGTGATGCAGCACAAAATCCTCTTCCCGAGAGCTGAAACTGTGTGTCAAGCCAAAGAACAGTGTTGGTCTGCATGGAGCGGCCACCGGCTACCTTCAGTGATAACGTTGCTAGGATATGAAACTCCAAACGCACCGTTAGTGTGAAAGTGGGATTTCATATTTGAAAAAAAAAAAAAAGATGAAGAGAGAAAAAGGAAGAAAGAAAGAAAAGAAAAGTCCGGTAAACAGTCAGTCCCTGGTGCTTTTTCCTGGGCATTAGAGGCACAGGGATGACATCACCAGCAGCCTATCAGAGCTCTCCAGCTTTGTTCAGGTTCCGAAGCCATGTCATCATCGCCGATGTAGCCCAGAAATGAAAATAGCACCGTCTCTAAATATACAACAATGAGAGTCAAGCACTGCTTTAAAAGGATGAGAGAACCAAGAAAAACTTCTTAAATCATAAAGTCTTTCTTTCATAAAGAAACCAAAATTTGGCTCCTGGAGCCACTAACCTTGGTATTTATTTTAGTCTGTGACTTTGCAAACTGGCAGTCAAAGCTAATTAATACACAAGCAAGACCACCACTCAGTCGTTCCAGTTTCCCCTGCATCTGGATCAGAGGCAGGTGAACTCTTCCCTAAAAGGCGGCAGTGGGATCGCGGCTGCAGTGTCAAGAGAACAGTCAGTCTGTCTGGTTTGGATATAGGGATATAGGGTTTCCCAGCGAGGTGGGCAAGTAAGTGGCTGTCATTGTCAATACGTTTCACTTAGCTAAAAGCACAATTTACAGTTGTTGAAGTTTGATTGATCTGTTGATAAACACTAATATTTTCCAGTTGACAATTTCTCCATGTTAATTTCTTTAAAGCTGGCAGACCTGCCTGGCAGGGACCTATAAATAGTATCAGTGTCATCATCCTTTTTAAGTTATTAATGAGCCATCGTGTTTCAAGGGGCTGGGATTTGGGGACAGGTTGTGCTTGACTGCAGTTTCTGACATTGATACGTTAGCATTTGGAACTTGGTTGAGATGAGAACATGTTTTTTAAAAAATTACAGCACCGACCAAATGCATCTATAATAAAAGAGAGTCGTTCATAATTAGTGACTAATTAAACTTTGGAGAGAGGAATAAAATGTCAAGCCCCTCTGTGAAGCATGTCCTTGATGCCGAGGCGTTAGTATTGTTCCCACCTCAACTACGGCTGCCCTCTGCTTTCTTTGCTACCTCTCTCTACACATAGCCTATTATCACTGAGATAAATGAATGCCTGACTCTGGAAATCAGTTCCGGCCCAGACTGTTCTGTCTGCCAACTGATGACAGGGGACCAGAGCAGACTTCTCCAATTAGCAGATCCCCCATCAGGCAGCTGGACGCCCTGTGTGTGTGTTTACGGACAGCACAGTGCAGCAGCTCAGCCACTGACTGAGGCCTCCTGCACTGACAAATATGAGGCTAAAATCAGGAAAGACAAATGGATAAGGTAGCACAATGCCTTTTGAAGATATTCTTTCAATCCAACTCTCTTCACCCTTTGGAGGTGATTCAGATGAGCACCAAAGGTGTCACACAATAATGACGGTAGAGATGATTTATGTAGTGGCATCAGGACCACTGGGTCGGTGCATTGCTCCCTAACGGGCATCAATACAAACAGCACACTTGACCAAGCTGGGTTTATTATGACAACTCAGGTATTTCTCTAATCCTGAGTGCTGGCATTGTACAGCGATGACCCTAAGACCCGTGGCTGGGCCAGGATATTCTATTTAGATGCTTATCACCGTATCTTCCTTCTAATCATTCTGTTTTTCTTTACTTTTAATAACTAATTTGTAATTCCATTTATCTATTTCCTTAAAAAATTGCTTTTGGATTCCTGATGTATGACTATGTACATCACTATTCTGATATCAAAAGTTTCTATATATATTTTCAACGAACAATAGTTTAAATATGTTTCTATCTAATGCATCACATTTGGAAGATATTTCTCAGGTACTCTAATTTTAGAAAATGCAAAGGGCTGATGATCTGATATTTTGACCCCAGTGTATGAGGCCTGACAGCTTGGGAGCATGAAAATACAGAAAAAAGCATAAACATTTACTGTCCTGTAGGGATAGTCAGCTCAGCTGAACCAAAAGGAAAGCAGACTTTCAGTTTCTCTGCTGAGTCTACCTACTTCCTGTTCCTTAGTAAGAGGTCTCAGCAAAAATGACTTAGCATAAAAGGCAAAGCTGATAACCCATTTTTCTTTCTATAATTAGCTAATTGTCTATCATTCAAAGAACATTATAGAAAATGTGAGTTGGTACCATTCTGCAAATCAACAACTTCCACTACATAATTATTAGTCATACACTGGCAACAAAGAAAGAAATATCTGAGTTCAATAATCTTAGTTATATTTAGAAGCACTATAACATACCTTTGAAAATAAAGGTCACTAATCTATTCACAGTTATAATAAGAAATGGTTTCATGATACTGAGATCATTTCCTTATAAAGGGAAATAATTTGAGGTATTTAAGGAATGAATTCAAATTAACGAAAATTAGTAGATTCGAGCATCATACAACAGAAGGCTTGATCGAAGTTGAGTTATGATGATAAAACAGTAGCAGTTTGGATGAGGAGGGGAAGTAGAGGGCGAGCGATTGTGTTCATTTCCTTGGGTAGATTCTGAAGTGGCTGGTCAGGCAACTCAACAGTAAGAATTACAAAAGATCTGACTGATGACATTGTTACAGGGACAACTACATGTCCTCACTCGGACACTATTGATGAGGACATATACTCCAGTGAGCTTGTTTAAAGGAAAAATAGACTCTCAGATAGCCACTATCCATTCCTTACGCCTCACTACCAGGCAATTGTCCAATGCAATCACCACCAGCCAGGAGGCAATGGGGGTGGCTGAAGAAACCGTGGAAAAACAAAGAGGAGTCAAGTGGTTATATTTACTCAGCCCAAAAGACTGTCAAATAACATGGTCCCATATATGAATTCCATCAAATCTTAGAAAAGTTGGGAAAAAGTAATAGCATGTTACCATAATCAGAATAACAAACAATGTGAATGGTAGGTGAACCATGTGACTGGAAATGCAGAGAGACCTGGTGACTTGCAGAAGTCATATTTTCTAGACTTTCTTGTGATCATCTTCAAAATGAGAGATATTGTACTTGGTGATCTCTATACGGCTGATGGCTTTGATATTGTATTATTTTGTGTTTTACTAAGTTTTATGTATATCTCTGTGTATACCTGTATATAGAGTTTTGTATACAACCATCTAAATTTCATTATATATATACATATACACTAGTATATAACATATGTGTGTGTATATATATGTGTGTGCATGTGTGTGTATATGCATCTGTATAAAGAAATGCATGACCAATCTGGTAGAATATCCTCGCTCTGAAATCAAAATATAGCCAACCAGGTAGTTACAGCAGTCATCTTCCTTTTTATAACTATAGTTTTAATGTCTTATGACAATCTCCAAAGGTGGTCCACATTTTTACATTTCAGAACACATCTCTCCACCCCCAAAATCTTACAAAACATGATTAAAATACCATTTTTTGGATGTAGAATAATTTAAAACAATTGAAACACGAGAAAAACCTGTTTTAGGAGTTTTATTCTATCGCCACAGATTCTGTGGCTCAAGGTATCAATAACATTATAGGTGAAACAGGACTTAGTCAGATTTTTTTGGGGGGCAGTGCTTTCACTAATAATCTCCCTTGTTTTTGATCTAAGAAAGATTCTTCTTATTCTCAACAGGACAACAATGAGTGTTATAGGAAGGGATCAATGTCTCCTTTCATTTAAGCATTCGCCAGCAACTGTAAGTCAGCAATAATCATACTTCTGCTACTGGAGGAAGAAATCTCTATTTTTTTTCCTCTAATAGTTTAATTTTAGGATAAAAAGAGGCAAGTTAAAAAGAAAGAAATGTCACTAGGGACTTAAATTTTGTTTTGTTAAACACTCTGTCTGACTATAGGCTCTGGTCATCACTCATTCAGACTATTATCTACTCCAGGTTTTTGGACAGATAACTAGTACATGCCTGAGATAACAAACATGTATGTATGCGTTGCCGGGAGCCCAGACTGCATGCTGTCCCGGTGTCCTCTCTTCTCTGTGTGCAGCAGCCATCTCCTGGCTGCATTCCAAGGTGAGTAGGATGTCGGCCTCCAACATAGGCATCCTTGTCCATGAGAGAAGGAATGTTCTTCTGTTTCCTCCTTGCAGTGGTGCACACTTCACAGATCCATTGTCATCTGATAAAATCACCGCATGGTCATCTCAATCTCCTCTTGTCTGAAACACCCCTCGTGAATGAACCTTTCACTTCAAAAGTTACCTATTCTGTGCTACTGACTATTTTAAAATTGAAAATGATAAATAGTGGCTATTGATGCACAGATATAACCAATTGATGCACAGATTCTGCACCATCAGAAAGATGCAGTTATAGTCATCCAACTGCTCTGATTGAAGCAGAAACAGGGCCTAGCAGAGTGCTTAGAATAGTTGCTCAATAAATGTTACATGATATACATATACATATGAGGACTGTGCAGAAAGTATCCAGCCATTGCTAATATAACAACACCGGTTATGTATCTGGATACTTTCCATACAGCCTTTGTATAAATGTTAAAACTGTTTAAAACATAGGTCAATACTTTCCAACGAAGAACTGAAATAGAGATGAAAAGAGAATTTCAGTGAAATACTTTGTTTTTCAGAAATTCAGTGTCTTAGTCTGTTTTGGCTGCTATAACAAAATACCTGAGACTAGGTAATTTATTAACAACAGAAATTTATTTCTCGCAATTCTGTAAGCTGCGAAGTCCAACATCAAGACACTAACAGATTCTATGTGTGGTGAGGGCTCTTTGCTTCATAGATGGTGCAATTTTGCCGTGACCTCGCATGGCAGAAGGGAAGAACAATCTCCTTCAGGCCTCTTTTCTAAAGGCCTGAATCCCATTCTGGAGGGCAAAGCCCTCATGATCTTGTCACTTCCTAAAGGCTTCACTTCTTAATACCATCATCCTGGGGATTAGGTTTCAATGTATAAACTTTAGGGGGGCACAAATATTTGAACATATTAACAGCATTCAGCAAATCTTTCTTAACCCAAGTTTTATAGTATTTTGATTTAATTCTAATATGAATTAATCTGTGTTATCATCATTGTAAATAGACATTTGTTAAGTATTTACCAGATAAATGTTTCTAGAATTTACCAATGTAGACAAAACATACATTGTTTACAAGTCTCAGTGATATTCTATTGTGTAGCAAAGAGAATGTCTCCAGAAATGTTACCTTAATCTAGGAAAAAGGTTCATGGTGAATTCACTTATAGAATGATTGGCTAATTCATATGGCTTGTTTTAGCTATTAAGTTCTCCACACAGACTTTAGGTGTTCTAATTAATATTATGCCAGGATTTCAGTATAATGAGGTTGGTATTAAAATCTTATAAGGAGAGCCCTGCAAAGGAAGGTCACTATCATTTGTTCTTATTATGTGTATAGAAGGACACAAAGAAAGAAATCTCCTGATTTCTTACCTAGTAATTTTTCTGTGAGTGTGGCACATTGGCTCATACGGATGCCGTTTGTAAAACTAAACAAGTTTCAACAGTGTCAACATTGTGTATTATGGGAAGTGGTCGGCTAGTAGACACTGTGGTGTGTTATTGCCTCTTCCATCCTGTGAGTGGCATATATTTAGAGAGACACTGCCAATGCCTCAGGATAAACACAGCCTTAAAACCTTCCACTCCAAAATATAAACTGCATGTTCCCTCAAGCTAAAGCTTTCCTGGAATACTCTATGCTTTATTGATTTCCCTCTTCTCTGAGCTCCCAAAGCCCTTAGAGTCTGTATCACCCCATTAAGAATGCTTTCTCATACCATCTTGTACTATTAACTAATTGGTTCATGTGTATTGGCCTTGTTCAGTTTGATTGTTAGCGCATCTTAGAAACTTTTCTTCCTCTTTTTGCCATCCACCACCAAGATAATCCTAGGAATGTATGGACACAAATAATCCACTGAATTACTGATTAGTTGATCAACATACCTGAATTAACAAATTATGTCTTAAATTTGGGTTATGCTTCGGGTTTTAGCTGGGATTTTGATAGGAGGATGATACAATGAAGAGTCAAGGATCAGGATTTAAAAATAATACCTCAGATGTCAGCTAGCTGCCAGAGTCTATTCCCAAAGAACACTACATTGTTTAAGAAAATAAACTTAAGCCCCATAAACTAAGAATTTCAACCCAGGTTACCAGGTTCAGTGTTTTCTTCCTTGAAAACAAAACAAACAAAACAAAAAACTTGGAAATATTCAACTCTTGAAAGTCAAGTAAGATAGCATCTCTTTGTAAGCAGATACATGAATAAGTGTTTGTGGTTCTGCATTAGAAGGTAGCAGTAAAGTATACATGAAATGTTAATGCATAGGAATCCATGAATGAGAGAAATCCAATCAGATGAGGGTCTCAAAGAAAGAAATTTAAATAAAGGGAGTACCTTACAGAAGTATGGCAAGAGTTAAGGGGTCCAGCAAGGCATGTTGAAGCATCCAAAAACTAACAACTGTTGGAAGCTGATAGCATCTCTACACATAAAGAAGCAATGGGAAGAAATAATGTTACTGGAACCCAACAAGAGCTAGCTAGCACCATGGAGAATGGGCTACCTAGAAAGAACTTTAGTCATAAATGGAGATGTCTGGAGATGTGGCTTGAAGCAGGAAGGAACAAGGATGGGACCTGTCCCTCCTCCTACCTTTTGATTTCCTCTTTGTGTCTCTCATTTACTTAACTGGAAAACAGCTAGTAAAACAGTTGGATATTTTAGCCCATAGGGCCAGCCTCTCAGGCCACAGAGCAAGGCAGATAATAGATAAAGAGCCAGGACAATGAAGAAGAACCGGCACAGTATACTCCTTCAGCATTCATTCTTGCCTTTGGCACAAATGATAAAACTCTCATTTCCAATACAGGGGAGAAAGAAAATCAAGTCCCAAGAGTCACTGTGTATCATCTCAGTGTTTTGTCTATTTGGGGCTATTCCCAAATGGTTGTTATTAATAATTTGTAATATTAGTTATGACCAGCATGTTTCATATAAGGTAGTAGGGGAAAAAAAGGTGGGGATAACAAAATGATCAATTAACATAAGCTAACGTTAATATTTCTGCCTGCTTCTTTAACTGGTTATCGTAACTGGTAATCGTAACTTCCTTTTCCCACTATACATTCCATTTTACCCTTAGTCTGGGCCTCACCAGGTCAGAATTCTTTACCTGATAGGATGACTCAAACCTTTATACCACAGGACCTGAGTCTTTAATGGTCTTCTCTATATTCCTTGCCAAAGGTGCTCATAAAGTGGATTAGGATATTACTAAGAATACCTGCAATGCATCCCCTGGGTTCAAGACTCACTCCCACTTACCCTTATTGGGTAGCAGCAATCTACTTCCCTCTGGGTATTAGTTGAATGGATGAGGAACTCAAAATAGTCAGAGGCAAGATTTAGCTTCCAATGTAATGAAACTACAGCCATAGTCTCCAGTGTTTCTCCATCAATATGGATAGGCTGGGTTATGCTGTGGGAACAAATGACCCTGAAATTTTAATCAGTTACAAGGTTGATTTCTCTTTTCCACTATCTATCTATTATTGGTGGGCTGCCTCTCTGTCCCACATATTTTTTATTCCAAGATCTAGGCTGATAAAGCAGCCTTCATCTAAACATTATTGGTCATGAGGCAGAAGAAAAAGAGAACATGTTGAACCATTCACTGACTTTTTAGAAATACTAATCACATTTCATTGGCCAAAGTAAGTCACATGACCAAGCCTGCTGTATAATCCTAACCCAGGGTAGGACAGATAATATTTTTGAACAATAATACAATCCACCAAGTTTACTGAGTCCAAAATTGCTATAATTAGAAGCAAATTCTTGAATCTGAGTCATCTGGCTATGGGGGAAACTATTTGATGTATTGGCTATTTGTTTAAGACCAGTTTCACAGGCTGCAGAACAGCATTTCAACCTTCCAGGGTGCAGGTTTTCCAGATAGATTCTCTGAGCTTCCTGAATAGATTGGAGGCTAAGGGGGAGTTGCTTGTATACCCTCTTCCTGCAATGCCATTTCCCTATCTAACCTTACAGATTCATTTCCTGCACTTCTTTTCTTTGTTCTGTGACGCAGGTGACTGACTTCTATGGCTTTCCTTGTCTTGCTCTCTTCCAGTCGGATTTGGCCAGTGGAAAGCACTAACAGAAATTAGAGATGAAGAGCAGAGAGAGAGTTGGGGCTATTTCTTCCAAGCTTCTTTTCTCTCTTTGACATCTGGCAATGGCTGAATTTTCCCCAAACAGATGGGAAGCCCTTTGTGCACAGTGTCTGTGCCATATATGTCTTCTACACCTTCTTATGGAAACTGAAGGCAGAGTCTCTAATCAGTCCAAATTAGTGAAGTATATAGATCACTGCTGAAAACTTGCTTGTAGAAACTTGTTTGCCTAAGGAAGATGGAAAAGAGTTTCTCATTTTTAGTGAAGTGCCATGTTTTCATATTCATAACCTACCATAGCACAGTATTGTTCTTATATCTTAAGCTGTCTGTTGGTATATCTGGACTTTTGTTTCTTGAACATTGTTATTTGTATATGATGGAATTCCCAGGGATAGAACCTTGTTTTGCTTTGCCTTTGAAAAGTCACATATCTGCTCACACCACCAAATAAACAAATCCCACTCTGTCATCCACTGATCATGGCATGATTCAATGAGTCTTACTGTATTACTCAGTCAATAAAATGATTGATGGCATATTATTCAGAACATCTTGTTCTTAGGTGGATTCATTGTATTTCCTCACTTCAGTATATCTAACCTTCACTTTTGTTTTCCTATCATATTTCTACCATAGAATATCATATCATTGACTTCTTGCAAAATATTTCTCAGGAGGTATATTTGTTCTAGAGTCTCCTCAGAAAACACCTCAGAGTTTATCACCTCAGGATTTCTATAGAAAACCTATGCATCTTTTTAGAGTTTAGACAGATCTAAACTTTTGCCCTTACTACTTACCACAAGAGTTAAGTAAATTTTCAGACAACACAAAGAGTCTTTAAGGGACTAGAGAACAGAATAATTGCTTGGGAAGAGAGTGTGTGGGAGCCGGTGTTTTGGAGACAGAAAGCAAAGGAATAAAGAAAGAGTGGGAGAAACTAGGGATCTGTTGCTCACCATGCTATTTTGGTGAGCATGGTTCTAACGAGAACATCTGATATCTAGATAATACTATTTTTCTGTGGAGAGCAGCCCTCAAAATTTCCATAGACCCTCTGTCAAATCATCATATGAAAGAAGGAGGATTTGATGTAGCATCTCTAACAGCTTCTTTTGTGGTCTGTAGCTTACCACTGCCTCTAAACGTGTTTTTTTTTTTTTCCACCTTCAATGTTTCCTGCTCTTTTTTCCCAGAATGCTTCTTCTGCCTCTCTACCTTTAACGATCTTCCCCATTTTTCAAGAACTTTTCATGTACTGTCGTCTCCAATGAGCCTTTCCCATTCATCCCTGTCCTGATTAATCTTTCTGCTAAACTATATGACTTCTGCTCATAGGGCTCCCTGGCTAATTAATCCTATACTATTATATCGCTCAAACTGTTTTCTCCCATTATTATTTAACTTTTCAGGTATACATATTATCTTTCTACCTAAGAGGGGTGTTGAAAAAGTAATTTTACAAGGCCAATTCAATTGAATGCCCTGGAGACTACACAATGCTTGTATTGGTGACACATGATTTGGTTGAGCAGCTGTGGCAGCCCCACCTGTAAACAGAATTGCCTATAGCTCTTCATGAGTTGGAGTATCCTTAATGAAGATGGCCTTGTAGTTTGATTTTTAAATGTGAAATTGCTTCTGATGGAATAATTCCCCACCTGTTTACTCAGACTGATGGAGAGAAAGGATGTTTTTATCTAACAAAGAGTATCAAAATTATGGGTGGAGGTTTTGTGATGTTATATAAAGAGGAACATCCAGATGGGGCCCAGCATTTTGGGAAAAGCTGGAGTTAAGAAGGGGGTGGCAGCTAGGTAATTGGGAAATGCTTAACAGGGCTCTCCAGGGCTTCCTAGACTTACCCTGCTCTTGACAAGGAGTTTGTTTGCCAGCCTTTCAATGAAGAACTATTCAGGGAGTAAAACAAGTTACAGAGTGGGAAAAACCTACAGTTTGTGATCCAAAGATATCATTCAATTAGCATCCTAAATTTTAAGGCTAGAACACGCGGGCATTGATGTGAAGGGTAAAACAGAATGAGAAAATAACCCTGAGGTGCAGAGACTTGTGAAGCAGTTTGGGAAAAATCCCAGGAATATGATTTCCAATTGGCAGATAAGCCATAATGGAGGAATTATTACAGACAAAACACACAAACTAAACGAAGGTCCTTGAATTGTTTAATTATCATCAAAATGTTTATCCCGATAGGACACATATAAATCTATTAATTATTTAGAAAAAGCACAATAATGTGCTCCAATATTTATAGTGATTATTTGCCCTATAATAAGGTCTGTTCCTTAAGCACACATTAAACATTTGCTTTGTTTCAGTCCTTAATGATTTCTGAAAGCCTCCATCCTCACATCAGGGCCACACACTGGGCACCGCATGAAAGGAGAACTCAGGCGCTCTTGCTCTTCACAGCCTTAGTTCTGAACCATTGATCTTGACCCATTTTTTTGTGCTGCATTCCAGCTTGCTTTTGATCATGTCAGCCTCAGCCCTCATTGCTCATTCTCTTCTTTCTAGCATCACTTTTCCTCACCCTATATTCTTGATGTATTGCACTATCTTCCCAAGTTCTCCCCCCAGTGATACTAACTCCACTGCTGCAGGTAAATGTTCCTCCTGTTATGACCAGGTTCCCGGAAGCCCTGGCTCAGTACTATGCCCTGCAGTCTCCTATAACTTCTCCTGCTCCCCCTCCAGCTACACCCTCTCTCAGCTTATCTCAGCTTCACTGTGGGCACCAGGACCTTTTCTATATAGGATACAGCTCTGCATTTCCCTGCGATGAGGACAATGTCCTATTCTTACCTGTAACCACCATAGTACATATCAAAAGTTGGATGCATGTTAAGAGTCTGAGACATGTTTTATACCACATTCACAGACCAGACAAACCTCAAGAAGACAGGGGCAAATGGAGTTATAGTAATGGAAGGTGGGTAAAAATTCAAACTTCTGATTTCCCACTTTCACATCAGCATAGGCTTGCTGTTAATTCTTAGCAAAATGGCTTTTAGATGTGCAAATGAACTGGTCATGGCACACTGTGAAAAAGAGGAGAAGCTGCAGCAGGTTACCCTAGGTTCAACAGGTTCTCAGGCAGGGTCAGACAGTTCCTAACTCTTCTCATCTTGAGTGATGGAGCCACACTCAAGCATCACAGCCTTTGCTCAGCTCAGCTCTTCCCTCACTTAGCCACCTGCTAACTGAACCAATACAGAAGAGACCCTCTTGGCTCCCCAGCACCGGATTTCTTTTCTAAAGATAATTTCGTTCAGTAGCCGGGTTGAATGAGAAGATTTCAATTACTCTACTATTTAATTTTTTTCACCTGATATATTATAACTGTTTGCAGCTGTTATAGCATTCTTCATAGTCAACTTCTTCATTATTTCATATTCAGCCAGGAAGAGAATGAGGGAAAATCAACAAAATTCTTTGCATCATGGAGGCTTGGGCAGGGTAAAATTAAAGACCCAGGCAGATTGAGACATGAATACTTTGCTGTCAAGAGCAACATTGAAGTTTGTCACTTGTGCAAATTTGAAGGATACTCAGGTAAGTAGTGTGAGCTTAGTCCAAAAACTCAGCAATATGGAATATTGCATTTTTCACCCTAGGGTTCAATGTAATAAGAATCTCAAGCCACCCTTTTGTCATGGTGGTGAGACATTTAACCTCAGTCATTCTGGGGGCCTTCTGCCCTAGGAAGCCTACATGTTGCACATTACAAAGTTTATTTCTGGTCTTTGGTCAACTGTCTACTCAAGATCTTACCTAGTCCCAATGCCACAATGAACTTTGAAAGAACATTAAGAAATAAATAACTTAGAGTTGAACAAGGACATGCCTCAAAATATAATGCATGTCATTTTGGGAATATGTTCAAATATATCATAGCCCGCTATATATGAACTTTTGTGCTCCTATCTACTTCCAAAAAGTATAAAGTCTTTAGGAAGAGACTTGTGGTCAAAAATCGAACTATTGACAGTTTCTAAATTCTATGATTTTGTTGTCTTTGTTAGTTCAACAGGATAAAATAATCCTGTTAGTTCGACAGGATAAAATAATCATTAATCAAGAAGCTCCAGCCATTCAGAATTTGCTCATAAATCAAATTAATATATGTGTTTACATATAATTTGGAAATTTGCTGATATTGAATTTAGGACATTCATACCCTTGGAAGTAACTTTGACTCTTTGGGGAAGAGCTCACTTGGCTATTTATTTATGTAATTTATTTTCTTCAAGTGGAAAGAGAACTTTTTGAAGAGAAGATTAACCATTTCTAAAGATTTTGAAATTCCCTCAACATTGCAGAGCTGAGCCATAGTAAGGGTTCAATAAATACTTAAGAAATAAATCAGGGTCAAAAACATTATATTTAAGATATATGTATTAGTGAATTTGATTATTTTGTCTTAACTCATGTTTAACTTACATATATATCCTAATTCAAACAAAGCCAAATGAGAACACATTTGTAAACTCAAAAGTGTTATCTCACCATAGAAATTTTGCTTTCTTTACCTTCTTTCGAAACACAAACTTGCCTATATTTTGAATGACTCCATATCTCCTAATGTGAAAAAATGCCTTTCAGAGATTTAGGGGGGAAATGATTGAAAATATCTCAAACCACAATATCAAGGTACCCAGATTAGTCAAGGAGCCTCTGCCAGGCATCAACTGGGGACTGGTAAACAGAACCAGGGGAAGCAGATAGGAACAGTGTTTGATTTGAAGTTTAGCTGACTTATAGTCGTCACAGATGAATGAAAGGATTCATCCTCTTGGAGGTAGCCCTTTTCTTTAAAATTTATCAATCTCACCCATGGATTTTGATGAGAGTGTCTCTGAATCATCACACCATAGGGCAACTGGAGAATTTAGAGTGCCCAAACCTGGAAATCTGGGGAGTCATTGTCAATTTATTAATCCCATAAGGGAATCGTGCATATATTGACCATGGGACTCAGGACAGTATGTTCTACTGAAATGTTCTCCTATGTCCTCGCTAGTGGCACAGTGTGAAGGTCCATCAGGTCTTGCATGAGAACTAAAATTTTCACACCAGGAAGCAGGTGAGGTCTTGAGAACTAGAGATAAAATTGGGGCTAGGAATGAATAAGGGCTAGGAAACCTCGTCTAAGTTTAACAGGATGCATTTTGCAAACTTTACTTTGTCTCTACTTCCATGCTTTATAATCTAAGGCTGTGTCCCACATTCACTGATCCTCAAAGGAACAGATCTAGTGTTTAAAAACCTAAAGGAAGGGCCTTCCTGAGAACTAGGATTTGCCACTCTAAGACAAGAGACAGACCTATATTAGCAAAGCACATCCACTTCCTCCCCCATTCTAGACCCTCAGAAAATCTGTGTTATCCTAGAGAGAAGCCAAGAAAAGGACAAATATCAGTGGTGGGAGGAACAAAATAATCGTGGCTACATTAGCCCAGAAGATGGATAGGAGCAGAATGACAGCTATAATTTAGGGGAAGAAAATCAAAAATTTGGTTTTCTTTTCCTAAAGTAAGACGATAAGACAATTACTGTGGACCTGGTTGGCAGGCTTGCTTTGACATACTAATTCAGGCTGAGCCTCACTCCTCACTCAACCTGAAGGGTTTAGGGGAAATAGGATTGTTGCTTGAGGAGAAATCAAAGCCCTGTTTTCTTAATCCCCCCAGGACCACTCCCTGTGGAACTCCTTAATTCTGAATTTGCTTTAGGCATTCCACCTCACCAATACACAGCCTGGGGCACAGCTCTACTGATAAGCTTTGGGCAGTGGGCTGCAGTGGGAGGGAGACTCCCATAGGAGGGGTGGGGCCAGAAAATAAGAACAGTTCTGCCTTAGACTATGATAGAAAACTGTTGTAAGAGACCCTGATGGGCATTTCCTCACACAACAGTTTAAATGTACTAAGAAATAAGGAATGTTTGGTAGAAAACGGGAAAAATTTTTGTTAATTTATTTTGTTGCCTGTCAACCCCCTACCCATCTACGCAATGATTGGTTTTGGCAACATCCTCATAGGCTCACTAAGGAAGTCCCTAATCATCTAGGTCATGAACTCCTTTGAGAATATGTTTGAATTTGTGCACTTTTGGAGGTGGGAGGGGCAAATGATACGAGACAGAATCAAATGTGCACCAATATTTGCATTAAATTTCAGTGGGTAAATAAAAATCTTTGAAAACCATTTTTGAATACCTTAAATGTTCTTGAATGTGAGGTTAAGACTTTTACTCTAGAAATATACACAAACCTATTGATTGCATCCAAGTGTTTAAAATAAAATCAATCAGCATGCAGAGATTACGGGGCAGTACAGTCTAATGGTTAAGTTTGTGGAGCCATCTTATAAAGCAAGTGTTTCGCAAGAGAGTATGGTCACTCTTTCTTGCACACAGTTATGCTGTATGTACTTAATATCCTTGTACCTATTATCTGCCCATCTCTGGGATACCTGAAAGAAATGAAAAAAGACTATTCTACTACATGGTTTCCGAAATTAAAGAATTTACAAGATAAAAGGAGGGAAATAATATCAATGGACAGATTAAATGATGTAGCAAGACAGTAAGTGACTAGGTATTCAACTCAAGGTAGTACAACGAATATGTACAGAGAGAGGACACCTCAACTGGGAGGGGAAGGTTAAAACTTCAACAGTGCTCTCGGTAGTGAGTAGGATTTTAGGAGAAGAGAGCAAAGAATAAAAAATAGGAAAACATCACATGGAAAGATGCTAAGGTGGGAATCAGGCAGCCTACAGAATCTTTCTAACCAAATTAATGAGTGGGGCACCGTAAGGTAGTGGTAAGTAAGCCTGGCAAAGTAGAGATACTACAGAGAGATTCTTATTGTTTGATTGAACTAATCATAAAGAACCCTGTAAGCCCGAGGATCTTGAACTTTATCTAAAGGATCTGAGAGAACTATTTCAGGTTTCCAACAAGGACCAACCTACGGTTCAATCTACTATAGCACTCAGTACCAATGAATGATCATGAATCGAGGAAGATATGGCCAAGGGAAATTTTTTAAAAGTGAAATTGTGTCTCATTTAAGTCGAGAGCCATAGATACTTGGAAAGTTCAAACAAGAGTATTCAATGTATTTCTTGCGCTTAAAATGATTAATCAGTAATGATATTAATAAGTCTGAAGAGCTCTCACTGGAATGGAAGCTACATCATGTAGCCTCACAATTGGGATGAAAATTGGACTCAATAATAGCAGAGGAAAGGAGAAATTAAATGTTATAAACTTGATAGAAATGAGACAGCATGGGCAATGAGAGTTGAAGAGCAAAAGGAGGAAATTTAATAAGGGTAATGTAATAAGCTCTCTTGTCTGGCAGACACTGAAGGAGATGACTCCCCCACCCAAAGGAGAAAGGATGACAGGAATGTCTAGAGAGACTGATTATTCGAGGGAAGTTCAGAATGATGTCCTAGATGAGCTGACTACAATGGCAAAATACACCAGGGCTGGGATACTGATGATACTCGCTGATACAGCTCTCCCAGCATCCACTGCATCTGCACTGCAACTGTGCTTCTTTTTAAGTATTTTTAATATCTATCTGATGAGCAACCAGGTCTTTCCCATTGTCCCATCCATGCTATTGCTCAAAGAATTACCTTAACTCCTCGTACATGTCTACCATTATGTACTTTGAGACAAACCACTTTTATTCAATGGCTTTGCTCTTTATAATAACTCTAGGAAGTGTTTAAGTCAGGAATTATTGTCTATGTTATACAGATGAGGAAATTGAAGTAAAATATGGCAAGTGGGTTATCCAAGGTTAATTGTGAAGTGGAGCTTGAGTACTGGTTCAGAGTTCTTCTCTAATACCTTTCTGTTTTATCTAAGATTAGTAAAGAAAGCCATAAATATTCTTTTCCCCTTATGTCTCAGAACAGGCCAGAGAGCAGGGCTTTACACTGCTAGCCATGTAGAATAAAGTGTTGTTGGTATAAAATCTGATTCTGGCATAAAGCTTTACAGAGACATTTTGCATAACAAAGTCATCCTTGTGTCCCTCGAGGAATGCTCTGCAGTAATAGCATTTTGTTGATCTGGTCATAACAAATAATCTACAATTAATAACACTACACAACAAATGCTTTCTCTCTTGGCTATTCATAAAACATATAGTCTCCATAATAAAAGACTTGCTGGTTTATTTCTTAATAATTGTCTAATTATTGCCTTAAAAAAAGCATTCAATGGAGGAGTGTATTTTGAAAACTGTACATGAGAGAGATCTCTAGCTCTGCACCAGCCAGCTCTCCTGAGTTTTTTGGTTTCTGCTATTAAACTTTGCTGGTAAACTTTCCTTATCTTTCCTGTCTTCCATCAGTCACCATTCAGCTGCCGCTCTACCAGAAAGATAAGATGCTATGCAAACCCTAGTTATAACCAACAAATAATCTGGGAGGTGGGAAGGAATTGTGGAATTAATTGTATCAGAAGACATCTTTTTCATTTCTGAGATCACTTCATTCACTCAAGCTCATTCACTCATATATTCAAACTGATTTGAACTTCATGCTCTTGAATTCACGTTTGAGTACTGTATAAATATTTGATGGATTTTTTGTTTTTGGCTATAGCTTATGTCCAAGGTAAATATGGTTTGTAGAAAAAAAATTACAAGACTAAATAATTTGGATTTTTTGCAGTGCTTGCTATAATAAAGTATGATTGGTACCTCCTTCCACTGTACACTCTTATTTACAATTGGAAATAAAGGCAGTTAATCCTTTCCTCTTACAATATCTAGAAATATTTTTGAATGATGCTTATTAATTTTGCCTTTTAATAAGCTTCCTAACTCTTTGATCATTGCCTTGTATAACTTTATATGTATCTGTATATATATAAAACTGTATATACACACATACATATGTGTGTATGTGTGTGGTTTTCTTATAATGTATTTGGATTAAAATAATGACAAGTAGGATCTGGCTGGGGAAGGGATAGACTCTAAAATGTAGTCACCTTTAATTCAGTGAGGGGGGGGTTCTGAATTGGTTTCAATTTGGCTTCAAAAGCAGGTATAATTATAGCCTCTATGTGGAAGTAGCAATCCCAAACTCAAAATTAGAACAATCATAATACTCAAGGCTACACTCACTGAGAGTGCTCAGCCTGCATTAAACCCTGGGCTAAAAGACTGGCCCATATCGCCTTAATGGTTCTTCTTAACATTCACAGGTGTCATTATTATTTTATTGTGAAAATTTAAAGAAAAAGCAGGCTGAGAATATTTGACTAGAACTTAATAAAACTAGGATTCAAACCCAGATTTTTTCTACTCTGAGTTCTGTTTTTAAGCATACAAAAACTTACAGGAAACCCTAGTGGAGATGGGTTAAGATAAAGCTACTGCGTAATAGATGGATTTTTAGGAGGTAAATTACTCCGTTTCTGAATCAAAACAGGCTAGCGCAAATCAGATTTGAGCTATGACGTTTTAGGCCAGTGTTTCTCAATTTTTTTTTCATTATGCACCCCTGCCCGATAGAGCCTTTTTAGATAATTTTTTTCCTAATCACTCACCTCTTGAAATTTTCATTTCATAATATATTAAATTGCTATTGATGTAACACACACACACATACACACACACACATATATATACACACATGTATATACGTGTACTTTATACATACAAAGATTAAGACTTTTTCACACGCCCAGGAACCTATTTATTTATTTATTTATTTATTTTTGGGTTTTGTTTGTTTATTCGTTTTGAGACAGAGTCTCATTCTGTTGCCCGGGCTGGAGTGAGTGCCGTGGCATCAGCCTAGCTCACAGCAACCTCACAATCCTGGGCTCAAGCGATCCTACTGCCTCAGCCTCCCGAGTAGCTGGGACTACAGGCATGAGCCACCACGGCCGGCTAATTTTTTCTATATATTTTTAGTTGTCTGATTAATTTCTTTCTGTTTTTAGTAGAGACAGGGTCTCGCTCTTGCTCAGGCTGCTCTCGAACTCCTGAGCTCAAACAATCCTCCTGCCTCAGCCTCACAGTGTGCTAGGATTACAGGCGTGAGCCACTGCGCCCAATTTTTACCAATTTACATCCCTGTTGAGACTGCAAGTTCTAGAGTAAGGTGGTGATAGAAAACAGTCTTCATATTAAAATATTTGGAGCCCAAAGTTATAACAAAAATCTTTATTTTTTATATTTCTATCTTTTAACTGTAACTGAAGAATCTTTGGTACTTATAAAAAATAAATAAAACTTAATAAATATACAGATTTTCGCAACTTAATTTTTAAACACATTTAATTGACTATTTGTTACATTGCTTCATTATCATTGTGTTAAAAGATAAATAAATTATGTGTTAGCACTAAATTTTCTAGAGTAGATGCTACTCTTCAACTCTGACAATTACTTGAAGTGAACACATCATCTTCATTAGCAGATTTTCATATATTAGCAGGAAAAAAAACAAGTAAAAATGAAGGTCCTCAGTGTAAAACAACCACCACACTAGCTAAACAAAATTTACATGCAAAAGTAAATCACATACATACATTCAATTTTTGCAATATAAAAGCATAAACTCTTCCATATTGGTGTGCCAGAAATTAATGTGTTTTCTTTTAACATATTTATTGATATTACTTTGATGGTTTTGCCTTCTAAAAGTTCTCGTTATTTCTCTATTACTTTCTTTATAATTTTAACATATTTATCAACTGTATTATCTTCACTTCCCTAAAACTCTCAACATTCTCAGAAAGCATCATCATTTTCTCTCCTCTGAATTTGAAGTATTGTCTTTTTAAAGTTTTTTAGGTACAACTTCATGATTTATTCATTCCCTTACTCTCTTCATTCCCTGCCAAACGTGCTACCCTGAAGTGGCTCCTCATTCATTTATATACATATTAGGTACCTCCTGCCATGTGACAGTGATATTGCAAGCCCAGGGGAAAGCAGAATGTACAAGTCAGGTGTGATCCCTGAACATAAGACATGCATGGTAGAATTGAAGAATGCCAATAAATGATACTCAGACATGAATTTGAAATGACTCATGGCTTAGAAGTTAAGCTACCCTTCTCTCCCTATCTATATGCCATTAAAAAATCCATTTAACTTCTCCCCACCTCTGTTTCCTCTTATGTTAAATACTTCTAATACTAGGATCATTAATAGCAATAGTTATTATTAAAATTATTTAAAAATACCAGCTAACATTTATGAGATGTTTGCTACATGCTAGATACTATATTCATTTAAGCAATCCAAGAATTCTGGAACTATCTACAATTATTATCTAAATTTTACAAATGGAGCCAAAGCAAAGAAAAGAGGGAAAGAGGTAGGAAAGAACTGGGAAAGAGAAGATTTGAACACAGTCTTGAGTTGAGAGCCTGTGCCCTTAGCTATTGCACCGTGTATACCAGAATAGATGTTCCCTAAATGTTCCTGCAAACTCAACTACTTTCTGGTTCTGTGATTGCTCATCGTTTCATCCAGGTTTGGCTCAGCACAACAGAACACCTTCTTGCATTTAATGACGGTGAGAGGTAAGGCTTTCTTGCGATGAGATTCTTACACAGAGTAAGGGCAGTGGAACATAACAGCAAGGGAGTTGCACAGCAGCTACTTTTTTGTGTGTCCTTTTTATAATCATGCTTTGTGTAATTTGTTCTTTCTTTTGTTTTTAACCACTTTTGTTTTCCCAAATGTTTTTCGTTTTATTAATCCAACATGATTGGCAATTAGCCTTTCCCCAAAACTGGGGAGGAGATATATATACATATACATATATATATATATGTGTGTGTGTGTGTGTATATATATATATGTAAATATATTAATATATATATCGAGAGAGAGAGAAATAACCACAAAGCAGAAATTCATTCACAAAGAGACAAATACACAAATGTTAAAGAGAATAAACACGTAGACGGAATGCAAAGTTCAGGAAACAAACCTTGTATTAACATGCATAAACATTTGGGAGGGTAATTATTTTGGACAAATATTGAAAGTCTTGGTGCAATTGCTTCCTTATAAACACAGAAGTTCCTCATGGTATCTAATTAATGTGTTGAATAGACCCAAAGTCTGAAGTTCTCTCTTATTGTCAGCCAAAATTTCATACAAATGGATTTGCTGTCTTTTTCTGAATTAACTGAATTTAGGACTTGATTTGATGTCAGAAAGACCCCATAGTCTCTACCATCTCAGGGCTTCTGGTCTAAAATATATCTTATTGATACAAGAAAATCATATGTAGACATGAAGCATTTTTTCTGCCTTAATAAAGGAGCTCAACATTACTCAATTTTTAAAGTAGATTTATTGAGTGTCTACCACATTCCCTGCTCTATGCAGAATGAAATACCAAGACTGTTTTGTGGGTTGCAGTAAAGTGTTCTTTGCCTTTAAAGAGAAGGCAGTTCTCCTCTGGCAAAGTCTACTCTTTTCATGTGGCATATGCTACAAAGTGAGCTGTGCATTTTTTTTTTTTTTATTTTAACCAACTTGGGACAAAACCAGAACACAGCACATTTAGATTTGTGTAAACTGCTCCTGCTTCTTCATTGAGGGGTGAGAGTTTCAGCTGGAATGAGCTACTCTAATTCTCAACCTTTTAAACCAACCACCAGAGGATAACCACTCACAACAGACATTGCCTTTCCATACATAAGGATTCATTTTATGTGCAAAACATTTCACAGTGTTCTAGCCACAGTTCCCTGGATCTTATTCCAGAAAGCTACCTGGGTTTTCTCAAACAAACTGCTTTAGGTATCCCTTACTTGGTTTTGCAGATTTCTTAAAGAAAGAATGCAAGACTTGAAATGCTGTGTATCATCATCGACAATAGTATCAAATATACAAGGTATAATAAGGTCAATGGTAGGGGTCTATTTTCTTCTGAGATTTCATAGAGATTGCACGGAGAAATGTAAGTTTCCCAAAAGGTATTCTTTCTAATACCTAGAACAGGATCTCAGTTAAATAAGTCTGGGAATAATACATACCGTATACCCCTCTTAGAAATTTACAGCACTCTCCAACATATTAAAGTTCTGTACATTCCTTGTAGTAAAGGAATCTTTTTATTATGTTTAAGACAGAATTTTCTCAGTGAATTTGATTTTTTTTTCTTTGTAACACGTAATACCAACAAAGGGAATTAGTACCCCACAGAACTATGGAGCATGAGGACAAAATGGGAACAACTGGGATTGGGAGTTTATCTCCTGCCCTAAAATTAGCTCTGTGACCTTGGGCACAGTTTCCCCCCTCAGATCCAGTTTACTTATTTGCCAAATTCAGGTAAAAATATCTACCCTGTCAGATAAGATATAGAATTTGCATAAAGAGCAATTACTGAAGAGCTGTGAAAGCACATTAAAGTTGAAGAGCAATGTCTATATATTTAGAACTTTCATATCCCCAGGTCTTGGCTTCAGCACAATTTTAAATATATCACTGAAGATTTCTTCGGCTGTTTGTAACCCTCATCTTCATAGCAAAACATTTACTAAAATAACAGTTTACAGCTGGCTAGGTCCTGCAGACTGCACTTAAGTAACTTAGCCAGGATCTCCTCTGTTTTTGCAAAATTTACACTTCTATTGATGTCAATAAATCCAGAAATATAAACTGAATGTATATTTAGTTGAACATTATATAAAATTTATTCCCAAATAGTGGTGACTGAGTGCAACGTAGTACTTTGTGACACTGATCTAAGGAAAAAACTTACTCCTTTTAATTATGTAACTATCTTATACATTCCTTTTACAGTATGAAGCTCTGATGTTTGGAAGAAGAAAACAAGTTTTTGGCAAATCAAGATTAATGACATAATAGGCAGCTATACTGCATCAATTGATACACAGGGCTGTAAAAAGAAAACTACTGACAACTTCCTTGTTAATCCTTATAATTTTTTCTTCAACAAGTGTAATGATTGATGTTACTTCATAGATTAGGGTCCTAAGGCCTGCATTGCAAATTACTATGCCTGTTATTGGGTAAGTTGTCAACAGGTCAACAGAAGTGCCTGATTATAGACCAAATACCCTGGATCTCCACTATTCGATCAACTCACAGAGTTAGTAACAAACATTTCTAGTTAGTTGACCTTCCCTTCAGTCAAAAGAAGCAAACAAAAAATCTAGTTTTAGCTACAAAACATAAACATTTGCCAGACAGTGTGTTAACACAAATAATATACAACTAAACCATTGAGTGTGTGTATGCATGCTCTGTTCTCTCACTAATTGTGAATGATCCTCAAATACTGCTTAATCTAACTGATTTACTCCAAAATTTGAATTAAATTTGTAAGATTTCTATGGTTCCTGTACCCTAGAATTTTTTGACACCCAGGTCTTTGGGGAGCCCAATTTAGAAATTGCATTGCTTTTTATAGAGAAACAAAACAATGTTTAAGCAATATTCTTGAGGTATCCCTTGTTGTCTCTGTCTTTTTAAAATAAGGCTGCTCTAAGACCTTCTTGGATCATGAACACTTTTCCTTTTGGAGATCTTACCACTTATCCTACCAAACACCTGCATCAAACACTACATTTATTAATATATGAATTAAAATATAGTTGATTACTTGAAGTTTTGCTGTATTTTATAGATACTATAAAATGTTTATAATTCTGATTTTTATTTTTTTATTTTGGATCTATATCTATAGTTTTGGGTCTCAAGGCATCATTTTTGTACACTTTTAGAACTTCATAAGTTTTAGACACTGTACCTACAGATCCTAAATAGTAAAAAAAAAAAAATACTTTTTCCTAAACCACTCAAGCAATCTCTCTTTTTGCCCTTCTTTCCCACCCTCAGCCAGTATGTTTAGCAAAATCCATCTATTTTTAGGGGCAAACTTGCCCCATTTATCTCACAGATTTCTTCCAACTCTGGACTTCAAATCTGAGACTCTGTAACTGAACTGAATACTTAAGTATATCCAGTGCCACCATTTTCCACTATTGTTTCCAGGTGGTGGTCTTGTTTCCTCTTTTAGTCTATGAATTTTCTATGCAGAAGAATTACATTTCATTCTCCTTGCAGAGAGGAACATAAGCTCCAGAGCATGGTGAATACAATTTTAGAATGCTCTTTTGTATTTGAAAATCTCCTCTGGTGTGCTCTAGAGACACAGTCAGTGCGATGGGCATCTAGAGAAAATGCAGGGCCATGATTGTTGCTATTGCCCCAGGATGCTTTGCTCCTATTTGCACAAACCAGAAGACAAGGCAGAGAAATGCTGCCTAAGTCTTTATATCATGCAAGATTTCCAGTTTGCTCTCCCGAATGTGGGGCGGGAGGTGGCGGGGTAGGAATTAGGACACAATTGCTTACTGATTGCTGTGCAATTCCATAAAGGGAGATTATAGAGAAACTGAGAACTACACTTGGTTCCCATCTGACCAGCATCAGAACAGCAGTATTCTTAAATACTCAGTCTCCTCTTCCCAGCTTCCAGTGGCCCTGGGTTTGCAGGTTGGCTTGGAGAGGTCTTGCCAGAGCACAGGCCTGAGAGTGCTCTCCTGACAGTGACCTCTCATTCTCTCATTCCTTCGCTGCTAAGTCCCTAGCCAGGCATCCTCAACCTTTTAGGA